>CM061131.1:70483217-70625222 GCA_030789695.1 Scilla litardierei
TAGTACCCTTTCGCTCACTTCCTCTTTTCTTAATGCTATAACCTTTGCTACCAGCATATTTTGTATAGCATTCTTCTGCCTCTTCTATAGATTGAAACTTCTTTCCAACATACAACACATTATCTGCTTGTGTGGGTGCTTCAACAGTTTCATCCAATGCACTACCAACACTATTGAAATTTAATTCTGCTGCTTGTGTTTGTTCAACATCAACTTCCTTCTCTGCACAACCCACATGCTGAAAATCTGAACTTTCTTCTTCTAATGAATGCTCAATAATAGTTGATCCAAAAACATCCACATTATTCATCTTAGCATATATCTATCTGTCCATTAAAACCAATTATATAAAAACATCATTAGTATTAACACCGTAGTATTGTCTTAAGATTATTAGTGTATTAAGATGGACTGAAACCATTGGTTTCAGTCCACAGAAGAAAGTTCTGAGGGGACTATTGTGATATGGTTCCCCGGATTTGGTTTTGGATGATGAGCAAACATAAATAATGGATACTAACTTATTTGTGAGCGCAGTTATGGAGATCGTCGCCAAAATACCACGTACAACAAAAGCGACGTCTCAAGACTTCTCAATACGCGTGATCGTGTGCCTGGAGCTTCGTTGAAGCTCAAGGAGCAATATTGAAGTCAAGAGGAATGAAGATTGAAGCTTTGAAGACGGCTCGTAAGGTTGATTTTTATAGTCTTCTAGCTTCATAGATTAGAATGTTAAGCCTTGAGTAGGACTTACTTTATAATCGTCATTTCGTTCATATCTTAGAGCTAGGATTATCATAGAAGCCATTAGAAACTTTCCCGAAGCCTATCGCTTCTTCCCTCGGCTTCTTGTGCATGTTAGTTGGTTCAAGAAGAGTCACCAACCGACTAGATGATGATCTAGTCGGTCGGCAACTCTACATGAACCGACTAGTTTGCCTTCTCTATATTCAGCTCTTTCCATGACTACAGTTAGTCGGTCAAAGAAGAGTCACCGACCGACTAGATGACGATCTAGTCGGTCATGAGTCCTTCTCAGACCGACTAGTTGTGTACAGTCATTTTCAGCCTGAGCTACTGTTTCGAGTTAGTCGGTCAAAGAACGTTTACCGACCGACTAGTTGAGAAACTAGTCGGTCAGCATTTGTTCTTAAACCGACTAAGTCAACTTGAAGTCTACCTATTCTATTTCAACGTTAGTCGGTCAAAGATCATTCACCGACCGACTAGTTGTGAAACTAGTCGGTCGGCAAGTCTTCTTAGACCGACTAGTTGTCTTTGCCTGTACTTCGACTTCTTGGCTGTTCTACCGTTAGTCGGTCTTCGTTGTATCACCGACCGACTAGTTGATGAACTAGTCGGTCAGTGATCCTTCTTTGACCGACTAGTCTGGTTCAGAATAGAACCGTTGGAGCTTTTCTTGAAACGTTTTTCTCTCTCTCTCTCCTCTATCCTATATATAGTTGGAGGGGCTCTTTCATAAGATAAAAAAGGCTGATCATTTGAGATATTTGAGAATCAAAGAGAAGCAAATAAACTCCATTCAAAAGCTTTCTCTCCTCTCTTGAATCTCTCTCTCTCACTCTTATTTCAAAAGAGAGATTCATTGATTGTGAGCCATTCAAGCTAGAAGCTTGATTCTAGTCACCATACTCCACCCTAGGCTTCCTTTGCTGGTCATCTTCTTGAAGCTAGGGTTTGGTGACATCCTCTTCCTCAAAATCCATCATTGCCCTAATTTGGTAAGTATACTCAAGGCATAGGATTTTGTAAGGTAAGAGTTTATTTCATTTCATATTTGAATTGTAAGTTTCACTCTCGGTTGTGAGAGTGTGGTTGTGATCCCGGGTTGTGGGAGTCACAAATTACTTTGTGTATGATTTGACTTGTGAAGGTTGTTCACAAGTATTTCATAGTGGAAATCTTGAGTTAGGGTTGCTAACTCAAGTATCCGGAGGGGATCCGGGTGGTTGGGACGTAGGATCACCGGGAACAAGTCGGGGAGACTTGGGTGAATCCGAACCCAGTAATATTGTTTGTTTGCGTATGTTTTAATTCTTGTTGATAGTTGTTTAATTCCGCATTGTCGTTTGTTTCTTGCACAATAATTAGGAATAACTATCTTGATTATTTTAAGTACTATTCACCCCCCCTCTAGTACGTGTGCAGTAGCTACCACAGGGCACTACAATTGGTATCAGAGCCAAGGTTAAAGCTACAAGTTCAAAGCTATGACGAACAACGACTACAACGTCTTCAAGAACCGCGATGGAGCTTCTTCAGTTATGGAAGGACTATCCTCCGTCAGGCCTCCACACTTCAACGGTACCAACTACGGGTACTGGAAATGCCGGATGCAAATTTTCCTTCGGAGCGCTTCACTATGGAGAGCCACCATGACGGAGTATGTCGAGCCTTCCGAAGAAGATTTCGCGAAGTGGACTCCCGTGGAGGTCGCCGCGGAAGTAGCCAATGCCAAGGCAATGAATGCCTTGAATTGTGCGTTGGAGCCCGAGGACTTCAACAAGATATGCACATGTAAGAGTGCATATCAAATATGGAACCAACTCCTCATATTGCACGAAGGATCGAGTACAGTAAAAGACTCTAAACTCGTCGTTGCTAACAAAGAATTTGAGTTGTTTCATATGGAGCAGGGTGAAACCATGAAGGAGTACTATGCTCACTTCGTGGATATATCCAACGACTTGGAAGCTCTTGGGAAGACCTACACCCAAAAGGAGAAAGTCTCGAAGATAATCGATGGACTTCCTTCTTGTTGGGAGAAGCGTACCTTCGCCATCGAGGAAGGTAATGACATGAATAAATATACCGTCGTACAACTAATGGGTACCTTGTTGTCTTATGAGGTACGCAAGGATAGTAAGATCCGGATGAGGGAAAAGATGAAGGCGTACTTGAAGCAAGACGAGCCAAAGAAAAAGGCAATTGCATTCAAGGCCGCTCCATCTACCGATGATGAAGATTCGGAAGAAGAAGAGGACGAAGAATTGGACATGGAAGCATTGGCCAATATGGCAAAGAAATTCATCCGATTCTACCGACAAGGTAAGTTGAATCGTAAATCTAAATTTATTTCGACTAATGTTTCTACTCCCGTGTGTTACAAATGCAACAAGCCAGGACATATCAAGCCGGATTGTCCTCTATACAAACACAAGGGAAAATGGAAGGGATCCAAGCATGACAAGTCAAGAAAGCACAAGAAAGGGCTTGTCGGCACTTTCACCGACTCCGACTCCTCAAGTGGAGAGTCGGACGATGAAAGAATGGAGAATGCACACACGTGCTTCATGGGAAAAGAGGATTGTGATGAAGAGACTTCCTCCGATGAAAGCGAGGATGGAAGCGAGGATGAAGGCGAAGAGGTAACCAATGATGAACTTAGAATAGCCAATGAACAACTATGGAATAAGTTTTCTAATATGGCTACTAAATTTATGAAGACTAAAAATGAATTAGATAGTCTTAAAAACTCGCCTAAGCCTTTCATCGTCAACAACGACACCGTTGTTGATGGGTTGAGAAATGAGATTGAAAATCTCAAGTCTCAACTTGAGCATGTTCATATCGAGGATTCGGATGAACATGTGATAGCGGATTTGACGTCTCAAATCTCAACTTTGAGTATTGAGAATAAAAATCTCAAGTCACGTGTTTGTGCACTCGCATCGCAAGTGTCCACTTTGGATGCTTCTTTGCATTCTCTCACCGAGAAGCATGAGAGCACATTAGGCCGAATTCATGAATTCAACAAAGGTAAGGGCAAGTTGGATGATATCCTAAATGACTTACCTCCGGCCAATCATCACATTGGTTTGGGGTATAAGATGGGAGAGTCATCCAAATCATCCGCCACCTTTGTTAGGCCATCTTCCGATGCTTCTACTAGTGGAAGTAAACACGTCATGGGTAGATCTTCTACCAATGGTGCTTCCGCTAGGAACACGCCCCCATTTGGAAAGAAACCCACTTTGGGTGGACCTCCTAAGAAGGGTCATGCTTACATGTATACCATGCCTCGTAGGAACACACATCCTACCCCACATGTTAGCACATATGCCAATTTCTATGCTCCGCATCCACGAGCACGTGCACACCATGTGAGACACACTCATGCACGTGTTCCTCCACATTCATATGTTCATCCTCATTCACATATGAATAATTATCGTCATGCACCATTGCATCGCATGCCATATGCTTACCCACGACATGCATCACATAGAAATCAACAACGCATGCATGTTCCCAATAGGATTAGGACTCCCAAGACATACACTATTTGGGGTCCGAAGAACACAAGCATGCATAATAAGAATTTGTATGTGCAATCTTTTATTAATGATGTTATTTTGAATGATGATTATGTTGGGAAATCAAGTTCCTCTTGGACTTGGTTTCCGAAGGGTTAGTTTCCTTTGACCCTTCATTGCTTGGTACCATAAGTTTAATTTCATTTTTATGGGTACCAAAGCAATTTTGGTATGTATGGGTTACATTTAATTTGAATTTAGTTAGCTAAATTTATTGCCTAACCCATAGGATCCAAAAGGATTTTTGGATACCAAAATGATATTTTCTAGGTTAAATCCACCATGAGATACCAACCCTACCAACTCCGTGATTTGCAAGGATTTTCGTTCGATTGGAGTTGTTGGTGCTTGAGTGATGCACTATAGTAGGGGGAGCTTAATGTTGTAAGTATGTTCATACTTTTGATTCATATTGGTATCCATTGGTAGAATATATTACGATTGGTATCATTTTGCTTCATTTGGTATGCTAGATTAGTGTATGCCATTGTTATATGATGTTCTATCTATTTTTGGCATAACATTCTTGCATGCTACATTTGGTATGCACATCGGATTATTTTTGTCTCTGATGTTGATTTCGTCGTTCGACGATTTTATGGATTTAATAGAATTCTTTCTATGGAAACATAGAATTGTTTTCCATGCATTCTATTGATTTTGGAGAGTATGTTCCAAAACTCAAGAAGTAAAATTGATTTGAGTTTTGATGATTTCGGATTTCGTTTTTCGCCTATGGCTTGATGATTTCATATTTCGATTTTCGCCTATGGCTTGGTGATTTCGTTTTCCGATTTTCGCCGATGATTTTATGATTTCGGTTTTCGTATTTCGCCTATGGTTTGATGATTTCGGTTTCTGATTTTCGACTTTGGTTTCCTTGACACACTTTGGTTTCCTTGACACGCTTTTGCATTTGATATTTTGCATTGGTGTTATTTTGGGCCTTGGTCGTATTCTTCGACTCCCATGCGTTATTTTTTAGCCATTGCTTTTGTCTCCTCCCGCTCTTTTTGCTAATGCCAAAGGGGGAGAGATATAATAATGACAATGTGCTAATTAATAATTCAAAGGAATTTACCATGAATCTAATTTGATGTGTTAGATTCAGGGGGAGTAAAGATATAAAATGGATTTAGATCCTATATGTCAATATGTGGTTCATATTTCATATCTTCCCTCGCTGCTTGATGCATATGAATATTATTGAATATGGAACTAACGTGTCATCAATGCAGGGGGAGTAAGTAAATTTCAATTGAATCATTATTATTGCTTATTATTTATGATTGGTTTGTCATCACCAAAAAGGGGGAGAATGTTGTGATATGGTTCCCCGGATTTGGTTTTGGATGATGAGCAAACATAAATAATGGATACTAACTTATTTGTGAGCGCAGTTATGGAGATCGTCACCAAAATACCACATACAACAAAAGCGACGTCTCAAGACTTCTCAATACGCGTGATCGTGTGCCTGGAGCTTCGTTGAAGCTCAAGGAGCAATATTGAAGTCAAGAGGAATGAAGATTGAAGCTTTGAAGACGGCTCGTAAGGTTGATTTTTATAGTCTTCTAGCTTCATAGATTAGAATGTTAAGCCTTAAGTAGGACTTACTTTATAATCGTCATTTCGTTCATATCTTAGAGCTAGGATTATCATAGAAGCCATTAGAAACTTTCCCGAAGCCTATCGCTTCTTCCCTCGGCTTCTTGTGCATGTTAGTTGGTTCAAGAAGAGTCACCAACCGACTAGATGACGATCTAGTCGGTCGGCAACTCTACATGAACCGACTAGTTTGCCTTCTCTATATTCAGCTCTTTCCATGACTACAGTTAGTCGGTCAAAGAAGAGTCACCGACCGACTAGATGACGATCTAGTCGGTCAGGAGTCCTTCTCAGACCGACTAGTTGTGTACAGTCATTTTCAGCCTGAGCTACTGTTTCGAGTTAGTCGGTCAAAGAACGTTTACCGACCGACTAGTTGAGAAACTAGTCGGTCAGCATTTGTTCTTAAACCGACTAAGTCAACTTGAAGTCTACCTATTCTATTTCAACGTTAGTCGGTCAAAGATCATTCACCGACCGACTAGTTGTGAAACTAGTCGGTCGGCAAGTCTTCTTAGACCGACTAGTTGTCTTTGCCTGTACTTCGATTTCTTGGCTGTTCTACCGTTAGTCGGTCTTCGTTGTATCACCGACCGACTAGTTGATGAACTAGTCGGTCAGTGATCCTTCTTTGACCGACTAGTCTGGTTCAGAATAGAGCCGTTGGAGCTTTTCTTGAAACGTTTTTCTCTCTCTCTCTCCTCTATCCTATATATAGTTGGAGGGGCTCTTTCATAAGATAAAAAAGGCTGATCATTTGAGATATTTGAGAATCAAAGAGAAGCAAATAAACTCCATTCAAAAGCTTTCTCTCCTCTCTTGAATCTCTCTCTCTCACTCTTATTTCAAAAGAGAGATTCATTGATTGTGAGCCATTCAAGCTAGAAGCTTGATTCTAGTCACCATACTCCACCCTAGGCTTCCTTTGCTGGTCATCTTCTTGAAGCTAGGGTTTGGTGACATCCTCTTCCTCAAAATCCATCATTGCCCTAATTTGGTAAGTATACTCAAGGCATAGGATTTTGTAAGGTAAGAGTTTATTTCATTTCATATTTGAATTGTAAGTTTCACTCTCGGTTGTGAGAGTGTGGTTGTGATCCCGGGTTGTGGGAGTCACAAATTACTTTGTGTATGATTTGACTTGTGAAGGTTGTTCACAAGTATTTCATAGTGGAAATCTTGAGTTAGGGTTGCTAACTCAAGTATCCGGAGGGGATCCGGGTGGTTGGGACGTAGGATCACCGGGAACAAGTCGGGGAGACTTGGGTGAATCCGAACCCAGTAATATTGTTTGTTTGCGTATGTTTTAATTCTTGTTGATAGTTGTTTAATTCCGCATTGTCGTTTGTTTCTTGCACAATAATTAGGAATAACTATCTTGATTATTTTAAGTACTATTCACCCCCCCCCCCCCTCTAGTACGTGTGCAGTAGCTACCACAGGGCACTACAGGGACTGAAACCAATGGTTTCAGTCCCCTCAGAACTTTCTTCTGTGGACTGAAACCAATGGTTTCAGTCCCCATATTGACAGTTGAGTGGACTGAAACCATTGGTTTCCGTCCACTCATGTCAATATGTGGACTGAAACCAATGGTTTCAGTCCACTCAACTGTCAATATGGGGACTGAAACCAATGGTTTCAGTGCATATATTGACATGAGTGGGCTTAAACCAATGGTTTCAGTCCACATATTGACATTTGAGTGGACTGAAACCTATGGTTTCAGTCCACTCATGTCAATATGTGGACTGAAACCAATGGTTTCAGTCCACTCAAATGTCAATATGGGGACTGAAACCATTGATTTCAGCCCCCATATTGTCATTTGAGTGGACTGAAACCATTGGTTTCAGTCCACAGAGTTCTGAGTGGGCTGAAACCATTGGTTTCAATCCACTCAGAACTCTGTGGACTGAAACCAATGGTTTCAGTCCAGTTTCAGTCCACTCATAACTCTGTGGACTGAAACCAATGGTTTCAGTCCACTCAAATTTCAATATGGGGACTGAAACCAATGGTTTCAGTCCCCATATTGACAGTTCTGAGTGGGCTGAAACCATTGGTTTCAGTCCCCATATTGACATGAGTGGACTGAAACCAATGGTTTCAGCCCACTCAAATGTCAATATGGGGACTGAAACCAATGGTTTCAGCCCACTCAGAACTGTCAATATGTGGACTGAAACCAATGGTTTCAGTCCACATATTGACAGTTCTGAGTGGACTGAAACCATTGGTTTCAGTCCACAGAAGAACGTTGAGTGGACTGAAACCAATGGTTTCAGTCCACTCAACTGTCAATATGTGGACAGAAACCACACTCAGAACTGTCAGTTTATTTTATTTTCTCAGTTGATTTTCTCATTTTGACAGTATGAGATGATCATATGTTGAGAAAAAAACATGAAAAAAAAGAAAATGAAAGGAAAAGTAGGAAGGAGAACACCATGTTGAAGAAAAAAAACCAGCTGCATACCTTTCAACCAGTTGAAGATCCTTCCTCTATTCCTCTTCTTTGCGTCCACCTATGCTTACAAGATGACGAATCAAAGGAAGAAGAACGAGATGAAGAAGCTGATCAAAAAGAAATAAAGAGAGGAAGAAGAGTGAGCGGGAAAAATTTTTCTGCTGTGAGAGAGAATGACGGCTTGGGGGATGGGTGTTGCGTGCTGAGAGAGAGAGAGAGAGAGGGTGCTGTGACGGCTTGGGGGCCCTTGGGTGGGGTTGCATGCTGAGAGAGAGAGGGGGGGTACTTTTTGTGTATTACCAAGAGACCATCAATTAACCCATTGGATTAAAGGGGGTTTTCATTTTTTTTGGCTGCAAAAGGGAGGACACTTTTGGGGGAGAAATTGAGGAGAAATTGAAATTCTCCCCAAAAACTCACAAGAGATCACATGGGGGTGGGGAAATCTGAGCCATGGGATTTAATGGGATGGAGGGCTGAGATGGGGGGTCAAAAGGGGGGTTATTTTAGGGGGTTAGAAGATCCCACCTCATATAGAGGATATATATATATATATATATATATATATATATATATATATATATATATATATATATATGCATTCCAACTACCATAGTTTGGAGGGAGCGACCACGACATCGCCAACCCAGGAGAGACTTAACTCTACCGCTTGCCTTGCTAGGCAAGCATATACCTTGGGTTGATTTCTAATTGCATGTGCCCATCTAGAGGTCATGTCTAGGGCTAGTTTCACAGGAATGAGTGTGTTAGACCTGACGTCGTGAGGAGGGTAATGTTTTAGTCCACTGCCATGTTAGGTAGACATTGTGTATGCACAAGAAGTGATTTCTAGCCTTGGTGTGTACACGACCCGTGAATGTTAGTGGTTTGAGGGGTCGATCGTCAGGTGTTTCCATCAAATTCCTCACCATTCTTCATTTCTAGTCTTGCTCGGGACAAGCAAGAGTCTAGCTTGGGGGAATTTATTGGACATATTTTATACCTTTATTTTCCACCCTTTTTCGTATTTTTCTCAGTTTATTTTCCACCACCGCTTTTATTTTCCCCGCCTTTTTGTTTCTTTTACCACTTTCACGCTTTTGGTGTTTGTTTCATGTTGTATAGGTGATCGAGCTAGAAACGATGTATTCTAAGCGACTTTAAGGCCAATGGAAATTGAGTGGAGAGCGACGAGGACCTTGTCGTGACCCGGAGATCGATTTGGGAGAAGAGAAGGGTTGGCATGGATGTACATGCACTGGCACGGCTGTGCGTGCTCCATGCACTCAAGGATACTATATAGAAGTCCCACACGATCGTGCTGCTCGGCCATGCAAATTAGACAGAAGACTCCAGAGATGCACGGGCGAGCTCACACGGCGATGCAAGTTCTGGCCAGTTGGGAGAGCTGACAGCAGCGAGTTGTCAAGCACAGCCGTACTGATTAGCGACACGGCCGTGTAAGAGATGACGACGCATCTTCTACCTAGGTTTTAGGACTTTGCACGGCCGTGTCGATTAGCGACACGGCTGTGCATAGTGTTTTCTATATAAAGAATGTGAACAAAGGAAGTTTTTGGATTCCAGAACTTCTTGTTAACATTTTGGGCGATTTTCTACGGATTTTCTTGCTTTTTTGCTACTTTGATTGTAAGAACCATTGCTCTTTAATTTATTTTAGTTAGTCTCTTTTGCTTTCTTATTTGCATTGTGTTTGTTTAATATTGTTTGTCTATCATTTGCTCACTCCTTGTTGCTTGTTCAGGTATGAATCCCATTTCATTGATCCCATTAGTTTTAGCAATGACTAGTTAGTAGTCCATTTAGCTAGGGCAATGTAGATCCCTATTGCAGGGGTTGATCGCAATGGATCACCCCATATATCGACCCAAAACCGATTGTGGTCTCGTTATAGGTTGGATGATGAGCCTCGTTCGATCCACTCTGTTGGGATGCTACACAATCCAAATCATAAACTAACTCTTGGGATTTAGATATGATGCGCTCAACGGAGGTGACTATCTAGTGCCTGGTGCTGACGACCAATCGGGCACACTCACTAAAACTACCAATATCGTAGCTTACGACTAAACATCGGGAATACGATAGGGATCTAATCTATCATTTGAGTATCATCTCACGGTTAGACGTCGAGGAGATGAGAGTATTGAGGTATAGCGCTCATCGATGACTACAGTCCTTGTGTCAAGAAATTAGATCCATTGCCTAAAATCCTAGTAATAGCGGTGATATGCTAACACTAGCTCCTTCACCCATCGAATTTCTTTAGCTGTTTTCCCTTTACACTCGCCATTTTCACTCTCACGGTTGTACAAAACCCGACATCCATTTCAGGTTTCAATCCATTGCATCCTCGTGTTCGACACCCATAGGCTACACGACCCATGCGCTTGCGGCATTATTAAAGCACACAACAACACCCATTGTCCCAATATGTCGCCAGCCACCTGCACTATTGGAGGTAATCTATTTGCGCAAAACCTTTTGTTTTCTAATGAGTTTGCCTCTCTAGTTGCAGGTGGCACCAATGGCACATATCATGCCGGCAGCGTTATTCCTAGTTGTGCCCCCACAACAAATCAGAAGCCTCATGAGGCGTTAGCGAAGATTGAGGGGCTCCTGACCTAGTTTAGAGCTGAAATAAGAGAGAATTGCACGGACAGGAGCGAGATGCCAGAAATTGAAGAGCACATGCAAACCTTTTATTTTTGTCAGGTCCCCGAGTTAGAGCCATGCACGAGCATCGAGGAGGCTACGATGCACACATATTTTTGAGGAGTACTTGAGCTTGGGCACAAACCCGACGATCGACCTCAGCAGGCCCGAGCCATGTTCTCTTCCCCTATTTGCGCCACAACCACTCCCCATCTCGCCAGAGCCCGAGCATCGGCACCACATCTTTCAGGGAGATTTCTTGAAACCTGAGCACTCATTTTCTGAATCTTACATTTCATTTTATTCATTTTTAGATTCAGTTTTTCCTGATGCAAATTGTCTCCCAGAGGATTTTGATACACATGTACCAGAGGTACACTTGGTTGCGCTAACACCTAACCATCCAAAAAAATGAGAAGAACGAGGATGTGGTCGCACCCACTCCCAAGAGTAGAAAAATTTCTCTAGAGAGTATTTGTCAATTTAGTGTAGAGTTTTCTATACATTTCGACGACTACCTCTGGATAAATTTTGTTGGGGTAAATAATTTTTCTCATTGGGCCGACACGGCTCATTCCTTGAAGATTTTAGGTGGACACCTCCAAGGAATGCTGGGAGTTGTGTTGCTTGGGCACAGCGAAACACGTGGAGTAAAGCTGCTAGCTGAACCACGAAAGTTGCAGGAAGAACAGATTTTTGCACCAATAAAGATCAGAGATCTGCCTTTCGAACATGTGTATCCTAATCTAGTAGTGTAGATACTTTACTTGCTTTCTCGTGTAGCATTTTAATAATCATGTCTGCTCTCGATTAGCGAGAGAAGCGTATTAGTGTTTTGCTCTTTTGAATAAATCTCTTCTTCTCTCATTCATTGCACACACTATCAATTTCCCATTTGACCCCGATTTTTCCATTTACCTCCCAAGTACACATTTTCCCCTATCTTTCATATCACTATCTCATTTTAGGGCTATGCGTCATGCTAGCTTGGGGGAGACTCTCATGTGCTCTCCACATTTTTCCCACTTCACCACACCCACCCTCCCCTACACATTGACGTGTGTTTATATTTTATATATTTACGCATGTCTTCTTTGTGATTTTCCGTTGTTTTCGGTCGTCCCATACCCATTTGCTTGTGATCTCTAGTTTTCTTTCACTTCTTTGTGTTTTTGTGTATTTGCAAGAGATTACCAGCGTAGGGGACATTTAACGAAGATATCATGAGTCCCTGGAGCAACGGAAGGAGTCACGCGTGATCCAGGAGGTCAAACGACGAAGATCACTATTTTTCAGTCCTCAATCGATCGGTTGGACACAGCCAACCGATCGGGTGATGCACACGTGTCCGACCCGGATGGAGGCTGGAGTGAGGAGCAATTCAACCGACTGGTTCGTCGACCGGTTCAATCTAACAGAGCTATCGGCCATTTGGAGCTGAATTCCAACCGATCGGGTGACATCTCACCCGATCGGTTCATCTGTAGCTGATTTTTCCAATGACGTCCCAGAGAGCTCAACCGACGGTTTGCTGACTGTGCCAAATCGACAGAACTCTCGGCCATTTTTTGGAGATAATTCCAACCGAATTCTCAACCGATCGGTTCACCTGATGCCGTAATATCCAAACGACGACCCGGAGATGCCAACCGGTCGGACCAATCAAGCAGTTGAAGTTCTGAACATCGACGGCCGAAGCATCAAGCAGCTCACTCGATCGATCGATGCTTCAACCGATCGGGTGACATCGATTTGTATATATAGTTGCCCTAGGTTTCAGAAAACAAGAGTTGTTATTTTTCTGTCTTTTTCGTGTACGGTGACGGATGGAATTTTATTGCATTTTGTAAGTCTTCTGATTGCTTTCAAACTTTAATACTATCTTTATAGCATTGCTACTACCTCGTTTCAATCTCTTGATCATGATTTCTACGGTTGATTTTCTAGATTGCTTTTTAGCTATGATTTGTGAGTAGCTCCCAAATCTGGGATTTTGGTGGAAACCCCATCGTGGGTTCTCCCTAATGCATCCATAGAACTAGGATTTCGATAGGGATTAGGAATTTAGATGGTTACGCAGGATGTTTGATCGTCTGTCCGGTATGCACACGCAACCGGGACGAGCGACTTATAGTCTTACCGCAAGCGCACGGCTAAGTGGCGAGCGGGTATCAAACTCAGGGAGGAACAATAACAGTGTCTTCTTCTAATCACCTAGCTATCGGAATGGTCAAGAATAATACGGGGTAAAATTGTCACAATCGTTCGTATATCGATAGAAATATCAATGAAATAAAACACCTAGGGATATAGATTCCCCGCTACGAACCGTATCTCATCGTTGTGATTCATTGGTTACATCATTGCTAGACTTAAATTTTAGGTGAACTAGTCGCAACTAAATGTAGAACCGAGCTCACGCTCGCGCGCTATTGCCGGTCTATAGCAAACCTAGGTTAGGGCCCAATCTCTTGCTAACCCTAACCTAAGCCGCTAGCGTGAAGAACAACATCATCGTCCAATCGTATCTCGAGCCCACTCTCGTGCAAACTCGAGCTACGACCTAGGTTGATATAGTTCCTACCCGTCCAATCTCTTGCAAACGGGTATTTGTATAGAAATACGATTAAAAACCCTAGCCTTGGTCCAATCTCTTGCAAACCAATTCTAGAAAATTCCAATCGTAAACCTAAATCGAATATCTAGGGCTTCCTATCAATTGGGATCCAATCTCTTGCAAATCCCAATTGATATGAATCCCTAGCTATCCGTAATAAATCGATCCCAACCTAACCCTAATCAATTCTAGCAAGAATTTCACCAATTCATCACAATTCGGAAATAGGGTTCGTAGGGTTCATCCACATGCCCTAAGACGATAAAACTACTCACTAATCATCATGCAATTCATAAGAAATTCAATAGAAAAATCAGCACAAATCATTGCAATAGAGAAATTATCAATAAAAATATAGTTGTTGACAAGAGAGGAGACAAACCAATGAGAATCCAATAGCATCCAACAAAAGTCTCCTTTCTAATCTCCCAAAAAGCCTAAATCTAATTAACTCAAAAGCTCTCTAAAAAGGCTGCAAAAAGTATCAAAAAGTTCTTTTTAACTAGGGCAAAAACTGGGTTTAAATACCCCTCAAAATCGCCCAGAAATTCGTGACAAAAATGCCCCTGCGCAGCTCAAAAATCGCAGTTTACGCAGCAGGCGGGGCAGCTCACTTGGCCGAGTGACAAACCCTGTAAAATAACAGTAAGTTCAGGATTTTGGGGGTCTGTCTTCGGAAGGTGACTCGGCCGAGTGGATTGACTCACTCGGCCGAGGAGCATTTCTTGCTCGGCCGAGTGGAAGCTCTGAATCGCCTGTAAATTTCAAGTAAGTCGGCCCTTTTTGAAGTGTCTGTTCTCGTGCCACTCGGGCGAGTAGACTTCCATGCTCGGCCGAGTGGACTATAGTCACTCGGCCGAGTGCACGCCCATTTTCTTCTGTTGATGCGTGTCCGGTCTGGTCGGCTGAGTGGTCTTCTTGCTCGGCCGAGTGGGTGGTTCACTCGGCCGAGTGAGATGCTGCAAAGGCCCATTCTTCGTCTTTTCGCTTCCTCGTCGCTCATACGACGTTCTTTCTTCTCACACTTGTCTTCCATCGCCGAATATCCCCCAAAAGAGCCTTGGTTGACACTCCGGAGTGGGTGCAAATCCTCTCGATCTCAAAAATCACTCTGAATCGCTCCATATCTCCTGAAATACGACAAAAACAAGAAATCGTGAAAAGCATCGCAATATTGTCGAATAATCGTGAAAAACGCGGTATGAGCAATCAAAGTGGCATGCAAACATGCAGAAAAAGGGTGTAAAATACGGAGCGATCAAAATCCCCCAAGCTTACCTCTTACTCGTCCTTGAGGAAGATGAGTAAAAAGTAAAACCGACGGGCAAAATAATGGAAAAGAAGGAAAATAAAAAGAAAAAAAAATAAAAACAGAATAGAAAGCGAAGAAGGGGGGTGCTAGATCATTTTTCTCAGGACGTGGGTTTTGCTTACTCATATAGCATACATCGAATATAAAGCACACGTCAAAGACTTTTATTTCGATATCATAGTATAATTGATGCATTCGAAATAGAAAACCCCAAAATATAAATATAGCATGAAATATAGAATCATTCTAGGATTAACATCGTCTGAAGCATCTAAAGCGGTATGCATAACCATAGATCACACACTTTTCAATTGAATGCTTTCTATAAGGAGTATAAGAGATATCACACGATATGGAATAGTGAGAATAGAAAATTATGGTTTTCATGAAATGAATGCTAAGTGTCGATTTCTGGATTTCGTGAAACTTTAGCAATCTCACCGAGTATAGAAGATTACTTAGCCTAGGTTGTCATGCACCGTCAAGTAGTCACTCTCTCACACATCATTGGATCCTCTCCCCTAAGCTTATCCATAAGCGTGGTGGCATAAACAAATCAATATGTACATTCCCCATTTCTTTTGAAGCTCCAAAAAAAAACAAAAGAGGGAAGAATGAGAGAAAGAGTATGAGATGGGATCGTTATGACTTCTTTTCTCTTTTCTTTTCTTTTTCTCAATTTTTATTCTTTTTTTAATAACATATATACATAAGCGATCCCAAATTAAAAGAGAGAAGGATATACCTGTATATTTTTTTTCTTTTTGATCTTGGGGATTTGGAGCATGGAAACTAATAGCGGGAGAAATGCCGATAATAGATTTTGCTAGGGGGGGATTCACCAATAAATTTCAAGTAGAGAAATAATGCTCAAGATATGTGGAGAAAGAAATCAATGTATCACTCAGTTCACTCTATAGGACGTGCATGACAACTTTCAGCAGAGTAATATAATCTACTCAACTTAATCACAAAAAGTAAACTAGTCCAGATATATCATCCTAGCAAACATTCAATCAACCTGAAAGTGAAGCGTACAATTCATGTAATAAGAAGTGATATGAGAGAGGAAAGCAGTACTCCAAATATAAGCAGACAATACGTGAAGCTTGGTGTGTTCTCTATGAAAAGCATACATATGAATCATCAGACATCAGCTAATAATAGAATTTCATCCATATTCATACAGGAAAAGAGTGGGTTACTATTTCAAAATGCAAAGCAGGACATAGCATATGATATCTGAAACAAAAGCTATGACGTGACAAAATAGCATGCATATGTATATAAGCTAACACCACGTCATCATCATCACAGAAAAATCATCTCTAGCAAAATATGAAAGAAACAAAGATAAAAGAAAATAGAACTGTATACAATGCGGCATACTCAAAAGAGGAAAAGAAAACGTGATGCATGATAAAAAACGAAAAAGTGGTGAAAATAAGTGCAAAAGTGGAAAGCAAGCATGAAAAATATAAATAAAAAGGGTGGCAAAAGAGTAAAAAGTGTGAGAACTCACTCCCCCAAGCTGAAGTGCACAGTGTCCTCAATGTGCAAAGTGTGGCACACCGAGAGACGTGAAGTGGGTGGGGAGGGTGAGGATGCATGCATGATAAAAAAAAGAAAGAACAGTAAAAATAAAATAAGATGCGAATGAATGGGATGCATGCAAAGATCAGGATGATGCAGATATGAGTGTCCCCAAAAAGGTCTCTCTCCCTCACTCCCAAAAAGATATAAAAAGATATGATCAGGTAGGCATCAAGATAGTACGTGGAGGAGGGGGGCAAAAATCAAACACCAGGCCCAAGAACAAACGGGCATAAAAACGGCAAAAATATCAGAGGCATCAAGAGTGTGCCTAAGCTGGTGGTGGCGCTGCACCATCACCGTCCTGTGGCAGAGGTGGTGGCGGAGGTGGTCGTGGTATCTGCTGGGTGGGTGGGTGTAGTGGAGGCAGTCGCGCCAGAATCTGATTCAGGCAAGCCTGAATATCGGGAAGCATGGCGACGTGAGACTGCACAGAACTGACCGTGGCAGAGAGAGCCCAGAAGTCTCCTCAGAGTCCACTAACAGCCCCCTCAAGAGCACGAAGGCTCTGAAGTAGAGTGTCAGGGGGTGGTGGAGCGGAGGGACGCACAGGTCGAACAGGTGAGGTGCGGGGCTGTCTCTGGCGGGAAGCGTATAGGATGGGGCTAGCAGGGTAGTGTGTAAAGGGTACTGTGCTCGGTAAGTGATGCCCAGCCTCGGTGCGAGGCTGGGACGCAGGCTGGGACGGAGCAGCAGCAGCGGCAGAAGTGGAAGGCAAAATGGGCGACGAGGCAGCGGGAGAGGTCAGTGACACAGAAGTGGGGACAGAAGTCCCGACACTCTCGGTGAAGACAGCGGCAGTGGGGTCAGAAGGGCTAACGGCCGGGGTGGCCGTGGACAAAAGTGAGGTCAGGACCGCCACAGCGACAGTAAAGGAAGTCTCGCCGGTCTCTAAAATAGTGGTGGGACGCTCAAGGCTAAGAGAAGTGATAGGCTCGACGGACATAGGCTCAGCGGTGGTGGTGGTGGCGGTGGAGGACGGCTCAGCAGAGGTACTCCCGACACTGACAGAAGTGGGGACAGAAGTGTCGGGAGGTGCAGTCAGTGCAGGTGCAGGTGCAGGCTGAGGGATCACAGGGTCCACTGGTGGTGCAGGGGGTGCCTGCTCAGCATCCTCAGCCTCAAGTACGTAGGCAGCGGGGATAAGTAGGTCCATCGATGGGATCCAATCCCCGTGGGCCGGTCCTATGTGTGTCCGAGCGAGGCTCAGAAGAACCATGTAGTCAACACTAAAGGGACCGTGCAACCACATCCAGTGCCTGTGACCGAGGGGTCGAAGCATCTTCATCCGGGCCATAACATCTATCGAGAGTGAAGTGGGGCCCGGGGCTCGACGCAAGTCGTCAGGTAGGTCCACGCCGGTCATAAGGGCTAAAAGTGTGATCAGACCGCCGCAGCAAATAGGTGAGCGAGCGCCCACCGAAATGATGATACGGTCTAAAAATCAGCTAGCAATATCGATCTCGACGGCGGGGACCAGGTCGTCGCTACCCCTATCCAGAACTCTAGGGCGAGTCATCGCGTAGAGCATGTAGAGCTCAGGCGTAGACATCGTCCCAGGCTCGTACCTCGCTAAGAAAGTGGTCATCATGAGGCGATGTGCAATGCAGAGGCAGGGGTGCAGGATGGCTGAGGCCTTGGCCCTACTAGGGTCAAAGCCAAGTGGGGATCCCGTGATCCATGTCCAGAATGTGGAGGTGTCGAACGACGGTGGTGGGATGTGCGTGGGAGCATAGGCACGGTCGGGGACATGGACAGCAGGCCACTGAAAGAATGCACGAAGCATGTCAAGAGTGATCTCGCACTCTCGATCCATCAAGCGGAATGTGCATCCTCCAGGGGTCCGGTCAATCGAGCTCAGGACCTCAAGTGTCGGACGGATGTAAGTATCCACCGACACCGCAAGAAAATCACGCCATCCCACGTTGCCGTACAACGTGAGAATCCCCTCGAGTACCCCTAGGCGGTCAAGGTCAGCTAAGTGTGCGAACCTAGAGGGTACTATCGAGCGATGGCAGATACGCTCGAACCTGGCGCGGTGTGCGTCATTTCGAAACGTGATCCCCATAGGCCCGACAGCGGGAGCGGGTGGAGGGACAGGATCGGCTGGGATCGGCTGTGTGGGTGGTGGTGGCGGGCTAGGTGGAGGGGAGTCCTCCCTAGCGTGAGAGGGACCGGGGTCATCGGTCTGCCTCCGCTTGGGGGAGGATCCCCGTGTATGCGGCCTAGTGCGTGGCGGCATGTGTGCCGCAAGATGTGTCCCAACTAAATAAATACTGCAGCGTGCTAAATAATGGAACGAATGTACCTGAACATGCTGCAAGAGCAATAAGTGGTGCGTGCGAAGAGACGCCTCCGCTGCGAAGCTCAAAGCGCGTCCAAAAGATCCCCGAAGCTCCCCTAAGATAGCCTGCAAATCAAATGATCAAATCAGCAAATAATAATCAATATATATGGGGGAGATGGGGGATAATAGATAGATATAGGAATTAATTTGGGTTAGGAGCTTAACGGGCTTACGGATCAAGAGAAACAAGGAGAAGAGGGGTTTTTAGGGCGAAATGGGGGAATCGGGGGCGGTGGTGGCCGGCGCCGGCTAGGTGGAGCGACGGCCGATCGTCGGCGAGGTGAGAGGGAGCGGTCGCCAACGAGGGTAGGCTCGATTCAGGTGCGGGGGAGTGAAGCAGCAGGCGAGGGAGGCGAAACGGAAGACGGCTCGGGCAAAAATGGGGCGATTTGGGATTTTAGAAAATCGAGCCCGCCGCTGAGGTTATATGTAAATTGTTACGACTCTACCGAGTGACCATGTCACTCGGCCAAGTGCGTAAACGAAATAAATTTTGAAAACCTCGTTCCCACTTACGACTCGGTCGAGTAGCTTTGCTTCACTCGGCCGAAGGGAGAAACTCCACTCGGCAATTTTTAGGCTCGGAGGGTAACTGTTTCACTCGGCCGAGTGACAAGTCACTCGCCCGAGTGGCAATTAAGCATAAATTGACAGAGAGTTGGTCTGCAGAAACTTCCCTGTTTGGTGCTCCACTCGGCCGAGTGGAGTCTTTGCTCGGCCGAGTGGCATATGCTACTCGGTCGAGTGACGTGCTGTTTTCTGCATCTGCACTCCGTTTTTGCTCTGGTCTCTGTTTTTCTTCCTCAAGTCTGTTTCTTCCTCCTCCTAAGGCCTGAACGCGTTCCTGGAGCGCTCTTCCTTGCATCTATCTTCTTCCATATGATTGATCTCTCTTTCTCCTTCTCCTGTCATGAAAAATAGTACCCGTTGTCACGATTTTCATGAACAAAAACTCTAAAAACTAATAAAAGGATAAACTAAAAATGAAAATCAAAATAAAAACAATGCAAAAACCGTCGGGTTGCCTCCCGACAAGCGCTCGTTTAAGTTCGTGAGCTCGACCCCTTAAGATATTCGTTTAGCTCGCGATGTTGGGCGCATATGAGATGCACCCGTCAAACTTGTCGGGAAGGCCGCTCGGATTTGGATCTTGATGATCATCGGTCTTCCTCGATGCCTCCTCATCATGGGAAATGTTGGGGGATAAGTCCCCCAAGCTAGAGCTTGTTCCCATCTTTTTCTTGGCCGGTGACACCGATCTTCCGTTCGGTGGAGCTTTCTTCGGATTCTTGGCCTTTGAGAGCTTGCAAAGCTCTCGTATTCTTGCGACATCAGCGTCACCTTCATCACCATCCATGGAGCTATCTGGAGGGTCCTCCAATTTCTCTTCTTCGCCCGAAGCTTGGCCTTCTTCGAAGCCATCGTCATGGAGAGCACCAATAGAGAGGGGGATTGCTTCTTCAATCACTTCATCGAAGAGATCCACATAATCTAACTCCTCGTGATATGGCATGTGTTTCATGGCCCGGGGTATGTGAAGCTCGACTTCTATGTTGCCGACATTCAAGGATAGAGTTCCTTCACGCACATCGACGATAACACCGGCGGTTGTGAGGAACGGGCGTCCAAGTATGAGCGAAGTGTCGCCCTCTTCCTTGATGTCCATTATGACAAAATCCCAAGGCAAGCATATACCTCCCTGTACTTGGAGTGGAATATTCTCTGCGATCCCTACCGGCCTAGTAATCCGACCGTCCGCAAGTTGAATCCTCATGTCGGTCGGCTTCAAGTCGGTGCCCGTGTTCAATCTCCGGAACATACTAAGGGGCATAAGGCTCACACTAGCGCCCAAGTCTACTAGAGATTTTTGCAAAGGGATGCCTCCTAGTGTGCAAGGGATGCGGAAACTCCCGGGATCCTTTAATTTCACCGGCTCCTTCTCCTTCCGGGTAAACCAAGTTCCTTGCTCCGCAAGCATGATTTTTTCCTTCCTTTTCTTTCCCGAAATCAAATCTTTCAAGAACTTCGCGTAAGATGGGATCTCAACAATTGCATCTAGGAAAGGAATATTGAGGCTTACTCCCCTCAAGTATTCTAGGAACTTGGCGAGCCTTTTCTCCATCTTGGCTCTAGCTAGCCATTGTGGGAAAGGCACCGGTGGCATGTAGCAGCGCTCATCAAGTGACTCCACCACTTTAGAATTTCCTCCTTCAATTGGCTCCTTCTTGCTCTCTTCTTCAATTGCCGTCTCTTTTTCTTCCAAAATTTCCACCACGGGTTGCTTGCTTTGGGTCATAGCGGGAGTGGTATCCTTCCCGCCCCTTGTTGTAACCGCAACCACCGCATTGATGTGTCCGATATTGCTCCGTAGATTGGGCTCGGGTTGAGTCGGCTATTGTTGGGCGTTCTTGTTGAGCAACGCAAGTTGCTCCGCAAGTTGAGCGACGACGGTACTTAGTGACTCTTGCCCCGCCGTCAACTTAGCATTAATCTTCCGTTGCTCCACCATAAATTCCTCCACCCTAGCTTCGTGGTCCGATCGTGGTTGAGCTTGAGGTGGGTTGGGAGCTCTCCAACCTTGGTTGTACCTGGGGGGTCTATATGGTCCCGTTTGTTGCCTCGGCGGGTAGTTTTGTTGCGGTAGACCCCTCGGTTGATATTGGGGTTGTGGTGGTGGTGGCCGAGCTTGAGGAAGTTGTTGTAGCAACGGGTTCAAAGCACCATCATTGTTTGCATATGAAAACCCCGGATGGTTTCTAGCGGCCGGGTTGGCCCAATATCCGGAATTCCCCGCGACATATTGTACTTGCTCCAAAGCTCCTTCTCCATTGTCCCCTCCTACATACATGGCTTGAGATTGGTCTTTCCAATCGCTCATATTGCTTGTCGGCATAGATGTAGAGGGTGCTCCATGTGGTTCGGTGATGTATTTCTCCAATCTCTCTACCACCTTGTGGAGAGAGTCAAATTTGGTTGAAAGCTCCGCCACGGCCTTGGCCTCATAAATGCTAGTGGACTTCAAGGATGATGAAGAATGTCCTCGCTCGTCCCCCCATTGTTGGTTGTTGGAGGCCATCTCCTCTAACAAGGCTGTAGCTTCATCCGGGGTCTTTGATAGTATGGCTACATTGGCAGTTGCGTTAATAATTTGCTTCGTGCCCGGTTGGAGTCCATTGTAGAAACTGTGGACAAGTTCCCAATCTTCTATGCTATGATGGGGGCATTGGTGTTGTAAGTCCTTGAAGCGCTCCCATGCTTCATAGAGGGTTTCTTGCGGTCCTTGCTTAAAAGACATGAGAGCACTCCGTATCTTCACCATCTTGGAAGGAGGGTAAAACTTGTCAACGAAGGCGCTTGCCAACTCATCCCAAGTGGTGAATGTCCCTTCCGCTTGCGTCCTCAACCAATATAAAGCTTTATCTTTGAGTGTGAAGGGGAAGAGTCGTAGTCGGATTGCATCAATGGAAACGCCTGACATTTGGAAAGTGGCGCACTTGGACAAGAAAAGTTGGATGTGGTAATGCGGATTCTCATGGGCATTCCCATGAAACGGGTCTTGTTGCATCAATACTACCAATCCCGTTTTTAGCTCAAAATTCTTGTCCGCCGTTAGTTCCAGCATGGCGATGGACGAAGTGGTGGAAGAAGTCTTAGGCCGAAGCCTATCTCTAATGGAAATGATCCTCGCCATTCGTGCGGCTAGCTCCTCCGATGTCTCCACACGGTTCATACAACCGTCCTCCGTAGCGTGCCTTCTCTCGGCTCTAATCCTCCGCATGGTACGCTCGATCTCCGAATCAAATAATATTTCCTCGGGGTTCGCCGTAGATCTCGTGTACATGCAAGGGAAAACAGAGTTTCAAAAGAAATGTTAGCACGAATAAGGAGTAAAAAGATAAAAATAATGAAACAAAAAGGAAAATACTAAGTAAAGAGAATAAAACACTATTGCCTCCCCGACAACAGCGAGCGGGTATCGAACTCAGGGAGGAACAATAACAGTGTGTTCTTCTAATCACCTAGCTATCGGAATGATCAAGAATAATACGGGGTAAAATTGTCACAATCGTTCGTATATCGATAGAAATATCAATGAAATAAAACGCCTAGGGATAGAGATTCCCCGCTACGAACCGTATCTCATCGTTGTGATTCATTGGTTACATCATTGCTAGACTTAAATTTTAGGTGAACTAGTCGCAACTAAATGTAGAACCGAGCTCACGCTCTCGCGCTATTGCCGGTCTATAGCAAACCTAGGTTAGGGCCCAATCTCTTGCAAACCCTAACCTAAGCCGCTAGCGTGAAGAACGACATCATCGTCCAATCGTATCTCGAGCCCACTCTCGTGCAAACTCGAGCTACCACCTAGGTTGAGATAGTTCCTACCCATCCAATCTCTTGCAAACGGGTATTTGTATAGAAATGCGATTAAAACCCCTAGCCTTGGTCCAATCTCTTGCAAACCAATTCTAGAAAATTCCAATCGTAAACCTAAATCGAATCTCTAGGGCTTCCTATCAATTGGGATCCAATCTCTTGCAAATCCCAATCGATATGAATCCCTAGCTATCCGTAATAAATCGATCCCAATGGTGGGACCGAAAAGGTGCTCTCTCTCAAGCGCAAGAGTCCGTACAAGTAGTAAAACCTGGGAGTCCAGGTGTCGAATCCACGGGAAGAAATATGTTGCAACCACAGTTCAAATCAAATAGAAAGCTATCGGAAAGAAACTAAACACTTCAACAATGGTGACGGTGATGGTGATGTGAACACGTGAACAATATAAACATAGAAATACGTGTACGAAAATACCTATAAAAAGTTTGCACATGGTATGGGTTCGTTAGGGTCAACGATTCGTATTAATTTGGTTGATGAATATATCACAATGAATTCTCCTTTTGGGAGCAACTCACCGGGAAAAATATCCAATATAACTCAATGAATTCTCCTTTTGGGAGCAATTCATCGGAAGATGCCCTTTTGGGGGTTCAAACAAAATATTCAAAAAGATCGTCGCTAAAGCTATAATACGATATGAAACTCTCTTTTGGAGAGATCAAAACTACGGTATGACACTCCCTTTTGGGGAGATCAAAACTCACCCTTTTGGGGCGATCATCAACTAAATTAATTCTTTTGGAATCTAAAAAAGTCGATTTACGAACAACGATTACAATTTTAGCGACGTTTAACGATTAAGCACATGGAATTTCAACCAAACTAGTACAAATCATAGCCCCTAACTACTCCATACCATGCACAAATAAGTTCTAGCTACACATTATGCAAAAATAAAGAAGTTTCATAACAAAATACTTCAAGTTCATAGCAAAATACAATAGAAAACACCCAAATACAAGCTAAAGTTGAAGAGAATATCACCAAATCTCTCTGAAAAGTCTTCAAAACTCTCTGGAAATTAGAAACAAGCCTCTGGAATTTTACAGAATTTTTCAGGGGGAAAATACGGCTCCTAGAGCCTCCAATACGCCCAAAATACGTCCCAATCTGCTTTTTTACGCCCCAAAACCCCTAAATACGCTTATATAATAGGCATTGCGGGTTTGGGTTGCTTAACAGGTTCCAAACCCGCTCCATTTACGCGCCCGAAGTCATCGCAACCGTTGATCCAGATCGGCGCAATTCTACGCCGTTGATCAAAGCGGGATGCAATGTGGTGTCGACACGTGTCGCTTCGAAATGGATCCCTGCCCGCATCGCTCCCGATCCGCTCTTCAATCCTAATTCACGTTGGATCGAATCCAGGCCGTCGAATCTCGAATCCGACGGCGCGGAGAAAGCCACGTCGCCACATGCGCTGAGTCCCCATCGCTTCCGCTCTTCGCTCCGTAGCCGTTCGATGATGCGGGCGGCCGTTAGATTTTCGACACGTGGCCAGGGCAGTCGCGTTTTCAAATTCGAAGCGGGCGAGTTCTCCGCCGTTGGATCATAATCCCACGGACATTTCACAGCCACGTCGCCCGCTTTTATTTCGTTGTTGCGCTTCGATCGTGCCCGTTCGATGATGCGGAAACGAAACCGATGATCGACGCGTGTCCGCGTTGATGAACCGTTGGATGCGGGATCGACGTTCAAGATCATGCCACGTCTCCGCCTTTTCAGCCTTCGCAGCTGACCGTCGGATTAACATCCGACGGTCCGTATGCATCCACGTGGTCGCCAATAAGTGTGCAGCGACCGTATTTCGTATTTCAAGGGTATTTCTTCTGTATTTCTTCATTTTATTGGTATTCTGCATTCAAAAATTCATAGTAATTAGCACAGATCTCAGAAAAATACAAATAAATAGTCGTTGGAATCGTGAGATCGAGACGGAGCTAGGAAAAATATAAAATATGCAGAAATACGTCGTTAATTTCTGTTTTGTGCTCAAATAGTGTGTTTTCTCTAATAAATAAATGTGTAGAAAATACGTATGAATTAGAGATAAATGTAGCATCGCATGAGCATAAAATAGGGCTAAATGGGGGGTTAAATATGTAATATTGAACCCGAATCACACCCCCCAACTAGCGATTTGCTAGTCTCTAGCAAAAATAGCGATAAATACGGACGATCAATAAAACAAAAAGTTCTTTCAAATCGCTCATGGCATGGCTCAATAATACGCATTCCAACATGGTCTTGGCCATCAATATACACATCCATGAACGAAATCAATCACATGAAATTTTCTCTAATTTAGTATGAATAAATATCATGCAAGCATCGTTTTGCGCAAGCGAAAGTATAACACGTCGTTGTAAACTAGTTTTCTTGTTTCCAAGGAATAGGCCTATCAAAAAGAATTATTCAAGACATGGGTATTGAAGTTGCTTAGTATATTCACTATTTCTTTTTCTTTTATTCGTTCCGCGTAACGCGCATCAAGCAACATTCGCAGAAAAAGGTATAACTTGGATCGCTCCATCAAATGAGTGAGTTTCCTGTCAATGGCTCCCAAATCAGACGATAATAGGGCATTAGGCCAAGAAGGACCCCTCGGACTGTACTACTCGAGCCAACCAAGTTATTTATTAGTGACATACTCATTCATTCATTTTTCATCATTCATTTTTTCATTCTTTTCATTCAAAATTTTTTCTTTTCTTTTCTTTTCTTTTCTTTGTAAGCAACTCAACACCCATATTTTCAAGCATAAACATTAACGACCATGGCCAAATTCCTCGTCAACTTGAAAACTATTCTAATGAATCGTGTATACTTAAGCTTTTTCATCACATTAGCATGCATGAAATATATTCAAACTATTTCGAGATAATAATCATGGAAATTGAAAATTTTCAGGTATAGCATATTAACGGCAATTCCAAGAAGGAAAAATAATTAATCAAGCCATAAAAATTTTTAGAACTCAATTAATGTATAATCATCCGCATTTGAGGCATATGAAAGAGTTTTAAAAGATGAGATTTGGTGATTTATTCTTCTAAAAAAAATTCAAAATTCCTAAGGTCTCATACACACCCCCCCAACTAAAGATGGACATTGTCCTCAATGTCGGAAGAGGTACGAGTTTATTCAAGTAAGCAACCTAGAAAGCATATAAAAACTACACTACTGGAAAGAACACACCGTGATCAAATGGCGGATCCCGAATCTTTGATGGTGGAGGAAGTTGTTCAATTTGCTCCTTGCGCTCCTCGGCGATTATTCTTCCTCCAAAAACTAAACTGGATCCCAGCAACGTGACTCCCAGCATCTCTATAAGATGTCCACCTATATCCTGCAAGAGATGAGTCACGTCAATCCATTTTAGTTTAAAATTCTTCGAAATAAAATTATTCCAAATGTAGTCATCAAAATAAGTGAAAGAAATTAAAATAAGTTGACGACTACTCCCTGAAAGATTTGCACTACTCTCTGTACGATGCTCGATCAATGGAGAGGGGGATAAATGATTTTGGGACAAAACTGGAGGAGGGAATGGTTCTGGCTCCATGGCGATAATCTCAAAACCTTCGTCCCTAGCTGTCTCCTCCTCTCGTTCATCCAAATTTGCTAGTTCGTCCTCTCTTTCGCACACACTTTTTGCCATGTATATATTTTTATTCGTGTCATCAACGTGACATGGCTCGCTCGATATTCCTGCAATAGAAGATAAACTCGTATTAGAATCTTGAAATTGAGTTTCAAAAGCATTACCTTCTTCTAAGCAAGCGGCAATCAAATTAAGATTTTCAATGGAATTTTGAATCTGCCGACTCCGAGCAAGAAAATTCTCTTGGAATTGAAGGGATGTGGCCTCCTGTGTCTGAATAGTCAAGTAAGCTTCCTCTTTCAAGGATTGCAAAGGTACGTCTACGCTTTGCTCTTCTTGATCGAGGCACGAAGGCTCCGTTGAATCGCTCTCTGAAGTCTCTTCCACGGTCTCTTCGTTTTCTTGCAGAGACTCCATGTATTCCCACGCCACTGTCGGCGTCATGTCTCCCAATAATTCCTGCAGCTGTGGTTGTAGTCCATCTAGGAAGAACTCCATGAGCTCTTCATTTGTGAAACCATGCTGCGGATAGCTCGATATTAGGTCTGTGAACTTCCTCCAGGCCTGAAAGAAAGTTTCACAGTCAGTTTGATTAAAATTAACAATTTTGAGCTTTTCCATTCTATGTTTGTGTGCATTCGCATGTCGTGCATCATAAAGATTGTTCGTGCAGTAGAAGTTCATATATTCCATTTTTAAAAATTAAAATAAAATAATAAAAAAAAGTTTATGTACAGTAAAGTGGAAAGATCTCACCGAAGGTCCTCTAAATGAAATAAATCGTAGTCACAAACCATTCCTCCCCGGCAACGGCACCAAAAACTTGGTGGGACCGAAAAGGTGCTCTCTCTCAAGCGCAAGAGTCCGTACAAGTAGTAAAACCTGGGAGTCCAGGTGTCGAATCCACGGGAAGAAATCTGTTGCAACCACAGTTCAAATCAAATAGAAAGCTATCGGAAAGAAACTAAACACTTCAACAATGGTGACGGTGATGGTGATGTGAACACGTGAACAATATAAACATAGAAATACGTGTACGAAAATACCTATAAAAAGTTTGCACATGGTATGGGTTCGTTAGGGTCAACGATTCGTATTAATTTGGTTGATGAATATATCACAATGAATTCTCCTTTTGGGAGCAACTCACCGGGAAAAATATCCAATATAACTCAATGAATTCTCCTTTTGGGAGCAATTCATCGGAAGATGCCCTTTTGGGGGTTCAAACAAAATATTCAAAAAGATCGTCGCTAAAGCTATAATACGATATGAAACTCTCTTTTGGAGAGATCAAAACTACGGTATGACACTCCCTTTTGGGGAGATCAAAACTCACCCTTTTGGGGCGATCATCAACTAAATTAATTCTTTTGGAATCTAAAAAAGTCGATTTACGAACAACGATTACAATTTTAGCGACGTTTAACGATTAAGCACATGGAATTTCAACCAAACTAGTACAAATCATAGCCCCTAACTACTCCATACCATGCACAAATAAGTTCTAGCTACATATTATGCAAAAATAAAGAAGTTTCATAACAAAATACTTCAAGTTCATAGCAAAATACAATAGAAAACACCCAAATACAAGCTAAAGTTGAAGAGAATATCACCAAATCTCTCTGAAAAGTCTTCAAAACTCTCTGGAAATTAGAAACAAGCCTCTGGAATTTTACAGAATTTTTCAGGGGGAAAATACGGCTCCTAGAGCCTCCAATACGCCCAAAATACGCCCCAATCTGCTTTTTTACGCCCCAAAAACCCTAAATACGCTTATATAATAGGCATTGCGGGTTTGGGTTGCTTAACAGGTTCCAAACCCGCTCCATTTACGCGCCCGAAGTCATCGCAACCGTTGATCCAGATCGGCGCAATTCTACGCCGTTGATCAAAGCGGGATGCAATGTGGTGTCGACACGTGTCGCTTCGAAATGGATCCCTGCCCGCATCGCGCCCGATCCGCTCTTCAATCCGAATTCACGTTGGATCGAATCCAGGCCGTCGAATCTCGAATCCGACGGCGCGGAGAAAGCCACGTCGCCACATGCGCTGAGTCCCCATCGCTTCCGCTCTTCGCTCCGTAGCCGTTCGATGATGCGGGCGGCCGTTAGATTTTCGACACGTGGCCAGGGCAGTCGCGTTTTCAAATTCGAAGCGGGCGAGTTCTCCGCCGTTGGATCATAATCCCACGGACATTTCACAGCCACGTCGCCCGCTTTTATTTCGTTGCTGCGCTTCGAACGTGCCCGTTCGATGATGCGGAAACGAAACCGATGATCGACGCGTGTCCGCGTTGATGAACCGTTGGATGCGGGATCGACGTTCAAGATCATGCCACGTCTCCGCCTTTTCAGCCTTCGCAGCTGACCGTCGGATTAACATCCGACGGTCCGTATGCATCCACGTGGTCGCCAATAAGTGTGCAGCGACCGTATTTCGTATTTCAAGGGTATTTCTTCTGTATTTCTTCATTTTATTGGTATTCTGCATTCAAAAATTCATAGTAATTAGCACAGATCTCAGAAAAATACAAATAAATAGTCGTTGGAATCGTGAGATCGAGACGGAGCTAGGAAAAATATAAAATGTGCAGAAATACGTCGTTAATTGCTGTTTTGTGCTCAAATAGTGTGTTTTCTCTAATAAATAAATGTGTAGAAAATACGTATGAATTAGAGATAAATGTAGCATCGCATGAGCATAAAATAGGGCTAAATGGGGGGTTAAATATGTAATATTGAACCCGAATCACCCAACCTAACCCTAATCAATTCTAGCAAGAATTTCACCAATTCATCACAATTCAGAAATAGGGTTCATAGGGTTCATCCCCATGCCCTAAGATGATAAAACTACTCACTAATCATCATGCAATTCATAAGAAATTCAATAGAAAAATCAGCACAAATCATTGCAATAGAGAAATTATCAATAAAAATATAGTTTTTGACAAGAGAGGAGACAAACCAATAAGAATCCAATAGCATCCAACAAAAGTCTCCTTTCTAATCTCTCAAAAAGCCTAAATCTAATTAACTCAAAAGCTCTCTAAAAAGGCTGCAAAAAGTATCAAAAAGTTCTTTTTAACTATGGCAAAAACTGGGTTTAAATACCCCTCAAAATCGCCCAGAAATTCGTGACAAAAATGCCCATGCGCAGCTCAAAAATCGCAGTTTACGCAGCAGGCGGGGCGGCTCACTCGGCCGAGTGACAAATGTCACTCGGCCGAGTGACAAACCCTGTAAAATAACAGTAAGTTCGGGATTTTGGGGGTCTGTCTTCGGAAGGTGACTCGGCCGAGTGGATTGACTCACTCGGCCGAGGAGCATTTCTTGCTCGGCCGAGTGGAAGCTCTGAATCGCCTGTAAATTTCAAGTAAGTCGGCCCTTTTTGAAGTGTCTGTTCTCGTGCCACTCGGGCGAGTAGACTTCCATGCTCGGCCGAGTGGACTATAGTCACTCGGCCGAGTGCACGCCCATTTTCTTCTGTTGATGCGTGTCCGGTCTGGTCGGCCGAGTGGTCTTCTTGCTCGGCCGAGTGGGTGGTTCACTCGGCCGAGTGAGATGCTGCAAAGGCCCATTCTTCGTCTTTTTGCTTCCTCGTCGCTCATACGACGTTCTTTCTTCTCCCACTTGTCTTCCATCGCCGAATATCACCCAAAAGAGCCTTGGGTGACACTCCGGAGTGGGTGCAAATCCTCTCGATCTCAAAAATCACTCCGAATCGCTCCATATCTCCTGAAATACGACAAAAACAAGAAATCGTGAAAAGCATCGCAATATTGTCGAATAATCGTGAAAAACGCGGTATGAGCGATCAAAGTGGCATGCAAACGTGTAGAAAAAGGGTGTAAAATACGGAGCGATCACGCAGGGGCAGTTTGGTCACGATTTTTTGGACGATTTTAGAGGGTATTTAAACCCAGTTTTTTCCCTAGTTTAGGGAGCTTTTGAACAATTAATTTTGAGATTTTCTTTTAGGGTTTTGAGGGCTACTCTTTGGTGAATTCTCAGCTGGAAATCATTGGGAACTACATTGGTTTGTCTATTCCCATCAAAAACTCAATTTTTATGCACTATTTCTCTTTTGCAATGAATTGTGCCGATATTATTGTTGATTTTTCGAAGATTTGCATGATGTCTAGTGAGTAGTGACGTCGTCTAAGGGCGTAGGGATGAACCCTATAGACCCTGTTTCTAAATTGTGATGAATTTATGGAATTGTTGCTAGAATTGATTAGGGTTAGGTTGTAATTGATTGATTACGGATGGCTAGGAATTCATATCGATTGGGATTTAAAAGAGATTGGATCCCAATTGATAGGAAGGCCTAGATATTCGATTTAGATTGACAATTGGATTTCTCTAGATTTGGTTTGCAAGAGATTGGACCAAAGCTAGGATTTTTAATTATGAATCTATACCCATATTCATTTGCAAGAGACGGGACGGATAGAAACTATTATAACCTAGGTCGTAGCTCGAGTTTGCACGAGAGTGGACTCGAGATACGATTGAACAATGATGTCGTTCTTCACGCTAGCGGCTTAGGCTAGGGTTTGCACGAGAATCGGCCATATCCTAGGTTTGCTATAGACCGGCAATAGCGCGAGAGTGTGAGCTTGGTTCCACATTAAGTTGCGATTAGTTCACCCATATTCAAGCTTAGCAACAATGAAACTTATGAATCTCAAGGATGAGAGAAGGTCCGTAGTGGGGATTCCCTATCCCTAGACGTTTTATTGAATTGATATTTCTCTTGATATTTGAACAATTGTGACTGTTATTCCCCAAACTATTCTCGATTCTCTTGATAGCTAGGTGATTGGAAAGAGACACGGTCATTTGTCCTCCCTGAGTTTGATACCCGCTCGCCGCTACACCGTGCGCTTGCGGTAAAACTACAAGTCGTTTTTCAGGTGTACACTCGGACGCGATCAAGTTTTTGGCGTCGTTACCGGGGATTTATCTTCGAGTAATTTGCACCATAGCTAGGCCTCTCAAGGGTTACATTTTGGATCGATCAACTTCCCGCTTACGACGGGAATTCGAGGACTTTGTACGCCCGACGACGACACACTCAGTGCTTCACTTTCCCAGGCTTGTGCAGAGCATGTTTCTGCCACTTCTGAGTCAACTGTCACATTAGATCCCTTGTCTGCCCTGGTATTACTTTCTGCTGTGCCCTCCACTGCCACCGTTGATCTCACCACCAACCCTCCTCATGACTTCCAGCCAGATCTTCCACCTACCACTCCTGGTCCACAACAGAGGGACCCATCACCACCCCCAGAGGGTGGTGCCTCTGCTTGATGTCGTCCTTACCCGCTTTTGTCTCCCCTATTTATATTAAGCCCATCTGTCTATTTGGGGCCTTACACTTACATAGCTTGGGGAAGGATCCACCCATGCATCATGTATCATTCAGCATTACATCATCCCATATTTTTATTTCCTTTTTGCACAGTTTTTATTATATTCCCCCACCCACCCCACCACTTTAACATCATCTCCCGCTCATAAGCGTTTTCTTAGCAGTGAGGACATTGCTAGGTTTAGCTTAGGGGATGAGCGCTACCGCTTTATTTTTATTTTTCTTTTACATTTTCCTCCCTTATTTCATTTTTTAGTTTGCTTTTCCACCGATTTTTCACGTCGTTTTCTTTTTACTCATTTTGCATCATATTTTCTATTTTCACCATGCATGCATTTCTTTTTCTTTATTTTCCTATCTTCTCCGCCTTTTTCTTTTTATTTGCTAAGGATGTTCCGCATGATGATATCTCTCGTGGCCTAATTAGTCTTTTACGATGCTCATTTTCGACGACTTGCTATTAGGGTAAAATTTTGTTTTACTATCTATATGCGTGCATTTCTTTTGCTGATCTATCTGATTTAATGTTTAAAATGAATTGAAAATCGAATGCATGAATTAGTATCTAGTATGAACTATGTTGGGTAATACACCTAGGTTCACGCATCACTAGAACACTTGGAGCATCTGTTTTTGATCTCAGTCACTTCTGTTTGCATGCCTGCTGATATTGTGCCTATTACTGCATGCCATTTCAGTATTTGTTTAGAGAAATGAAAATATCCATGCTATCTATGAGTTTAGTTAGGGTTTTATTTTATCAAACCGTTGTGCACCCTCTTATGAGTGAACCGAGAGTCTTACTATTTTCCTTCTCCACATATCTATTTATATCTCTACATATCAGTTGGTTACACCCCCACAACTATCTTTACCGCATCTCTCTTCCCAAACCCAAAAAGGAAAAGTATAGCTTTTAAAAAATAAAAAAATTGTGTATATATTCATATGTGAAAAAGAAAAGAAAAGGAAAGAAAATGAATAAATACTGTTTTATATCATTTCTTTAGAAGCTATCATTAATTCTGGAAAGAAAAAGAAAAAAATTCATATCATTTTCCCTGATGCGACACCTCAAGCTAAGCTTGGGGGGTAAACCAACTGATCACATGAGTAAGCATGACATTAGAGTGGAGACGGTGCATAACTGGGAGATTTAATAATACCCAAACTTTACGAAATGCTTTAGTTTTGGAGATTTTTCATGTATCAAGAGGAATATCTGAATGGCATGACTTTTTCTATTCTCTATTGCATGTTATGTGATTTCTTTATGCTCCTTGTGTATCTGTGATTGAAAAGGGCACTGTCAACTTCTTTATACTAGACTCTAGGGATTGCACGAGATTGATATGATTTGATGGCATTATTTCAGTAGATCACTATCCTTTGCCTGTATTGCATGCTACTCATATGATTTGTAAAACTAGAAATTGCCAGTAGCATGTATGTTTATCATTCAGAGCATCGTGATATACTATTTAGGCCTAAGATCTGACTGATCATCCCGAGCACTCTCCTCTCACTTCTATTCCCTTCTCTTTTTTCCCTTTCTTTCTATTTTCATTTTATTATTTCTTTTTGTTGCGAGTACACTAAGTAGAAATAATCGAACTTAGGCAATTCGAGAGAGTATGTCCGAAGGGGTCCTTTTTGGCCCAACGCCCTAGACTCATCTGGGTCAGGAGTCCTTGATTGAAACCCACTACACGAATCACCTAAGTTCTGTGCAAATAAAAGAATACATAACATGCATGTCTACCACCACGATTTAGGAGGAGTTAGCTTATCTTGCGCCAATTTCAGGAAGTTAAATCCCTACAAATCACTTTTGGTTCTTTCCTTTGCTTGTGTAAAACAATGGCTGAATTCTTTCAATCTTAAGCCTACTAGGTGGATTTTTCGTGATTTAGTCTTTTTTTCACGGTGATACGAGTTAAACTTGAGGTTTCGTATTAGAAACGTATATTCTTGAGTCATGCGTCATGCTAGGTAGTTAGAGTGTCGCATGTAGGGAGTAAAATCTAATTTCGTTGAAGTGGTTTGCACGCACGATTGGTTATGACAGGGCGATCTTTAGATTCCCCTAAAAAATTTCTCCACATACTTCATGTCTTGTCATGCTTGAGGACGAGAAAGGGTTTATCTTGGGGGATTTTGTTAGGTGTATTTTCTGCACCTTTTTCCGGCCCTTTCACCCCACGTTTTCCATGATTATTTTATATCATTCTCGCCTTTTGCCCGTTTTTACCCGTTTTTATCCATTTGATGCTTTGGGGATGTATTTTGTGCATTTCAGGAAATTCACGCGTAAAATGATGTAATCTGGTGATTTGTGGAGCATGGGAGAGAAGGCGGCAAAGAATAACGAAGTTCGAAGATCAAAAGAAGAAGAAATGTGCCAAAGAGCAGACAACACGGCAGTGTGTGCAACCACACGACCGTGTCATACCATGAGCCCAGGGAGGAAGCATCAGTATCATTGACACGGCCGTGTGGATATACCACACGGCCGTGCAAAATTCCGTTGCAGAAGGCAGAAAGCTCCCATCTAACACGGTCGTTTCGCACGGCCGTGTCACCTGGCTGCTTGGGCGTGAAGTGGGATTGACACGGCCGTGCCAATTTATGGCACGGCCGTGCTCGAAGCAACCATCGCCAATGCCCTAGTTTTTCTTGGCGGAGACACGGCCGTGTCGAATTGCGGCACAGCCATGCACCCCCAAAATTATGTATGGATTATAAATAGTTGCGTGCGATTGAGAGATATTAGGTTTCTTTTCTTCTGCGATTTTTCAGGCCCCCCCCCCCCCCCCGGGGGGGGGGGGGGGGGGGGGGGGGGGGTTGGGGTTGTTCTTCCAGCTATTGTAAGACTCTTTATTTCTAACTCTTGTATTAAATCTTTGCATTTCCTTTAATTGCTTTACTCCTGCTTTCCTCTTTTGTGTTGTTATGATGTTTATTTCTTTATCTGCTATTTGATGTTTATTCTGATGTTTAGTGAGTAGATTTCTTGTGCCTAGGGCGTAGCTAAACCCTAGTGTAGGCTATCCATGTGGGTTGATCGCCCCAAATATCGATTTAATTGGATTATAACGTAGGAATATGTTTGGATGAGCTGAATTCAACTCACCTCATTATTGAAGAGGATTGACTACCTAGTGCTAGGCGCCGATTAACCATCGGGCACACTCATTATAATCAACTACATCGTAGCGACCGATGACCCATCGGAGCTACGACAGGGGTCCAACCTATTCTCCGAGTCCTCTCTCACGGTCGGACGTCGAGAAGACGATGATTGAGATTTGGTTATCATCAATGAATATAACCTGTTAGCTCGAGAAGCTAGATCAACACATTTGTTTAGTCTGTGCTAGTGGCGATGCTTAGCCCTTGGCACTTTTCTTTATTTTCATATTTTTAGTGTAATTACCACATCTTTACTCTCACTCGCGTAGCTAATTAAGTATACAATTAGTCGGTATTCATAACACCGTCTCCCTGTATTTGACCCGTGAGCTAGAGCTAACACCGTGAGCTTGCGGTTAAATTAAAGCCCAACATATCCGCATATGTATTCTAGAAGTCTAGATATATATAATCGTGGTCTCCTTCACGACATTGGACATAGAGGTCATTAGCTGGGCTTAAATCTTAGTCTCTTCATGGGTGGCCTAGGTCTTGTGGTTGATGCAAGTTGTAGTTTAAAGGTGTAACAAGCCCCCTATTTCAAAAAATAGCAGCGAAGAACATATGTTGAGAGACGTGCCTCTATCTAACAGCTTAAGTTTTTCGGTTAAAGTGGCTCATTCTACATTCTTATTCGTTATTGTTCTAATTTAATAAAATGATATTATAGCTCCGAATTACTGTTGGGGGTATTCTCTACGTGCATGGAGGGCGTGAAAATTGTGTAGCCGTTACTCGATTGGATTCACTCCCTCCACAAGGTTGTGGCATCCAACATACGCAACAACCTCAAATTCTCAGCCGTTCCTTCAGGGGCAAATCAGTCCTTTTCATTGGGCGGTCAAATCTTCGCCACAATAACTCAATATATAATCAAGCACGAAGCTTCCCCGTTTCCCCCGTCTGCCTTCTTTATTCTTACCCTCTCGTCATGCATATATCAACTATATATTATTTTGTAGTTCAAAACCACCAACCTGTATCGTTTCAAAGCCAGAGACAGAGAAAGTCCTACTTTGAACAAGTAGGACACACACACACACAAATATATTAGAAAGAGGGAGACCGAACGGCAGGGAAAGAGAGAGGAGATGAGTGGGCCTGTAGAGAGAGCCTTGAGGTGCTTAGGCAAAGGCTTCGACGTAACATGCGATTTCAGGGATAAGTACTGCAAAGGGAGCGAGAGGCTGCTTGTGATCAACGAGGATGAGAAACAAGAGCTTGCGGTTCCCGGGTTCGGATCCGTTTCCAACGTCTCCGTCGACATCAAGTGCGACAAGGGCGACCGGATGCGGTACCAGTCCGACGTCCTCGAATTCAGTCGGGTATTGGATCCCTTCCATCTTCCCCTTCCTCCTCCGCTTAGTTTGCTATTCTTTGCTTCTTCTTTTTCCCTTCAAAAACTAAGCTTGCATATATGTCCTAACAACAGTGTTTTTTAATTATAAAACTAACACTAGTATAAAAAGTTTTGAGCAAGTGGGTCAGATTAAAGCTTTCATGAATGGCTCACATGGAAGTGATCTCTGTGATCGATCTGCAAAGTCTCATGATTTTTGGTACGACTGTCAACCTCTTACGTCCGTTGAAGACCAATTCAAAGCTCTCATTGTCACGCAAATTCATTTTAATCATTATTTGGAAAATAACCGTTGGGTGACCAGCGACTGCGTACGCGGTCGCTTGCCATCTCCCTATGCATGTTCACATGTTGCAGCCGACAAATAGAGTGTTCATATGGATGCATGTAAAATGCTCGGATTTTTTTTATTTACATCTACTAAGAAAATTATCAATATATGGAGCATATGTTTGGCTTTATAATTAGCACCTGCAATCACGCGAATTTTATTCCGTGTTGAATCATTTTATTTTTTATCGTTGTTAGATGAGGAAATTGAAAAAAAAAATGTGGTGTTCTGTAATGTAAGTAGTTGGGAAAATCAGCCCCAATATTATTATTTCTGTTTTTCGGGGATGATGTTTGGTGTTGGGGAAAGTTCAAACGTTGGATTCAACAACCGTGGGGATCCATCACGTGTTATAGTGGTCGTTGCCCAAACTTGGGCAGCTGTGTGGGACCCACATGAATTTGAATGATACGTGTTTAGTTGGTGGCTAGACAATGACACATGCAGCCCAGCCCGTCCGCTGTGAAACCATTACTTTGGTCGGATACTTTTGAGGTGTAATTTTTTTTTTTTTTAAAAAAAATCATTTTTAACTGGTATTGATTTTCCCAAGTTTTTCCCTCCATACATGTCTTGTTCTAAAAAATTTTAGCAAAAAATAGTTCTAATTAAACATGTCATTAGAGTACTGGATCTTGTTACATCCGCTTACAACATGTGCTCCGATATCATGTCATTGCAGATGTCAGAACTATTCAATCAGAGGAGTTCACTGGCAGGAAAGATCCCGTCGGGCCACTTCAACTCCATGTTCGGATTCAATGGAAGTTCATGGGCTCGGGATGCGTCTGAAACAAGGTATTTGGCTATGGATGGTTACTTCATCTCCCTCTTCAACCTTCACATCGATCGACGTCCCCTAGTCCTCTCCGATCACGTCATCAACGCCGTCCCCTCCACTTGGGACCCTGCTGCCCTCGCGAGGTACATTAATACTATATTTCCATTTCCTTTTCTAGTATGCATACGAACAATATGGGCATCCAAGGAGAAATTTAACTTAAATTTACTACCCATCATGATATGGTCTAATTACTTGCCATGTAGTGTGCCAATACTCATATCCCCATATATTCAAAATTCAAAATATCCATTACTTTCAATCTCTTCAAACAAGTTGCATGTCACCTCTGAATTTCTTTGCTTGGTCATCAAAGCAAACTCCAGCCTACTCCCACTGCACATTCAAATCCACTGCAGATTAGATTAATTTGGTTGTTCTGCCAACAGCTCATCCTCTCCCTAAGTTGAAGTCCACCATATCAATGGTTTTAAAATGGAATGCAAAGGTTGGCTCTTCAACTAACATGCTCTGACCAAGCAAGGGCTTCAAAAAAATACAGAGAGAAAATGTCAACAAAGAAACATTCAAGGAAATTCTATTGTTTACTTATATATGTCATTTTTTCTTTCAGGTTCATAGAAAACTATGGTACACATATAATAGTTGGACTGGGAATGGGGGGTCAGGATGTGGTGTATTTGAGGCAAGATCAGTCTTCAAGCCTCTCCCCCTCCGAGATCAAACATCATTTGGATAAGCTTTGCGATCAGATCTTCACCGGGACCTGCTCTCTCCCTCCTCACTGGACATCCAAACCCAAATCCAAAGACCATAAGCTCAAGGTCAACCTCCATCAACCTCATCCCCCTCACACGTACGCGTGCATGTGCGCGTGCGCACATCTCATATATGATCCTAATGATGGTATTTGGTTTACAGGTTCCAGATGCTTTCAATATCTTTGACCCACAATCTTTGATTCTAGATGGCTTTGGTACAGTATCATGCAAAGAGGTAAGCACAAAGAGCACTATACATGCGTTATTGATCTATGATCGGGCATAAACTTGACATCACCAAAATTGATATACAAGGTAGTATTCGGACAGAAAGGAGCCTGCCTCAAGTCAAATAAGAAGAAAATTGTCGATCATGCAGCTTATATGATGCAAGCGATTGACTGTCTAGAATTTTCTCATTAAATAAACAGATTGGAATAGGAAAGATACAACAGATTTAATGTAGGAAAATGAAAGCATACTCCTAGGCAGCAAAGTGGCAGATGGGACAAATTTCCCAATTGATGTCACTGAGGATCAAAGATGGCTATCAGGATCACAATATCCCGAAAAAGCTAGAGTTCATACGGTGAACATTTAACTATCAGATGCAAAATTAAAATATATTTGATTTCATTGCATGGTAGCAAATCAGAACATAAGGGAGATTGTAGATATTATTTATACATTCCAAAGCATTCGGTACACGTGCCAGAGGAAATAAGGATACATCTACGATTGACTTTTATCGAACAGGTATAATTTGAGCACAGAGAAGGTTGGAGTCCAAAAACATACATAGCAACCAAGAAATATTCTTGGTTTCCATAACAGTATATCTGGACATGGACCACATCAATGCAAAAAAAAAAATTCACAATTCAAAGACTTTTATATTTTTCTATAAAATATGGATGTGTTTGATTAATTAGTTTCTTTAATATCAGAAGACCTGACATATTTTATAAATCTCTGAAACAAATCATGCAAGTTGATCTTAATATCGGTACTCTGTAGTGTTGTGAGTTATGGTATGCTCTGATTTCTAGTAAACATTAATTCTCCAAAAAAAAATTGCCTATGCTAGTTCATACTGACTAAATCAATGCCCATTGGTGTTGTGTTCCCTACCAATAAAGAGCTTGTATTATTGTTTGAATAACAAAGGATTATGTGCTTCAATTTTCAGGGTATAACAGTGATAAGTTCAAAGAGAGGGGGAGATGCCATGGCAAGCAGCCACTACGAATGGCTTCTCACCGTCCCTTCTATGCCTGGTGTCATTAACTTCACCTTTGTTCCTATAACCTCCCTCCTAAAGGGCGTTCCTGGCACTGGCTTCTTAACTCATGCCGTTAATCTCTACCTCAGATGTATGTTTCTCTTCTACCTCAAATTCAATTGAATTTCAAAATGTTATCACACATTGGAAAGCATAGTAACGCTCAGGTCGCATCTCATCTATTTCGCTAGTTTATACATTCATAACTCTTTCCTTGATTCTTTATCTTTTCAAGTTTATGAAACTAGTCCAATGTCTTCGCCCATCTTACATTAGCAATTTAGAAATAGGGGCATAAATATCCACTGTGTCTTAAAGCCAGCATTTCTTAGATGTACCATCAAGGGAATGTTTTATGTTCCATTCCCATTTTGCCTCACTCCATATTTATCAAATAATTTAATGAAATACATATTTTTTTTATTTTTTTAGTAGGCTCTCCTACAAGAGATGTTTGTAGAAGAAAAAGAGAATCTTTTCGGTTGTCTATGTTATAATATAATCCATTAACATGTTCTGATTTGAACCAATTTCCACTATTTTTATCGCAAAAGTATATAAAAAGAATTTCAAAAATGGTCAAATGATTTACAGATGATTTTGGTTCCTTGAATTTGAATCTGCACGGATACCCCAACTGCATGCAGTAGCAATTCTTGATCAAAGGCCATAATAGTAGTTACAGATTAGGAAAACACAATCGAGTATGTCGGGGACAAACCCTTTAACGCGGACACTTTTGTGTTAGTGATCATGCATCAGATATAAACTAAGTTCAAGTGTTATCAATCAGCTACCAGGAAAATTATGTACTTTTGTCTAGGTTATATCTAATGGGTTTTCTCTTTTTTAATCAGAAAAGAAAAAACATATAGAAGAGGAAGAGCTAAAGTTTCGTTAGCACTCTCTCCTTAAGTCCTATTTGAAGTATTAAAATTACATATGATTTATAAACTAAACAAATATAAATCTACCAATTAGAACACTAAGGACATATGCACATGATACTTTATATCTAGACACCCTGCTAATTAAGCACATGTTCATTCATATTTAGCACATGTTCTAATTCTAACACGCCCTCTCCAGTTAAAGCATAAATGTCGATGGTGTCCAGTTTGTCATACAAACACGAGAACACATTAGGTGACATGAAACGTGTAGGCAGCCTAGAATCCTTAAGCAGTAGAGAACACATTGGTAGTAGGAGACACAAAACCCGAAGGCAGCCTAGAATCCTTAAGCAGTAGAGAACGCATTGGTAGTAGGAGACACAAAACCCGAAGGCAGTGAAAACCGATTAGTAACAAAACAATAATAGTATTACAGTAGAATAGTAGTATTGTAGCAGTACTGAAGCAAAGTAGCAGTATCTTAAGAATTGTAGCAATATTGTAACGATACTATATCAAAGATAAGTTTAAAAGGCCTTAAGGAATTTTTTTGTGCACTAACCATCAAGTAAATGGCCTTAAGGAAATTTGACACATTTTAAAGTTATATATAAAATGGGATAGGGTGTGTATATATATGTATATATATTATGTATGTTCATATGCACATTAGTACACCTATATACCCCATTTTAAGAAGAAAATTTGTGTTGAAGTTATGGATTTTATTTAACTCGATATAAATGATTTGAAAGGTGGAATAAAAGGTTCTTATATATATTTCCACTTAGTGTAATCATTTTGTGTTAAATTCAGTTTTGTTCCAAATTCAATTTTTTGGCACAATTAATTATATATTTCGAATATAGATTGATTGGATCATCAACTCACCAAAGTGGGTTTTCTTGTGAAGATTAGTTTTAATTTCGAAATGTAAACGGTTAAATACATACTTTTGTATGAAAATTTTGGTTGCCTTAAATTTGATTTTGAATAAAAGTGGACTTGAATATCTCCACTTAAAGTATAAATTCATGTATTAAATTGCGACATAGATTCAAATTTTGCAAAGGTATATATTTTTTTGAAATGACTTCGTGCAATCATCATCTCGCCAAAGTGGGCTCTGTTGTTTTGCATTATTTCATTTCATAAATATAAAAAGAATTTAATGTGCCAATGATTTTAGTAAGAATGCGTAATCGGCCCAAAGGAAGATTACCGTTCTATACCATTTCATGTGCACCTGTGGCAATAGACAAGGTGATGATTAGTGAGTCAATGCATGCAAATTTAATTCGGCCCAAAGGAAGTTTTATTTTTGGCATGTTATTATTGTCATTGTCTGATTGCTACAACAAGATGTCAATGACTAGTCAATAGATTATCCAAAGATAAATATTGGGCTAGTGGGGATGTCTTGAGATGGGAAAATAGCATTAATTTGAATTTGGTGTTGTTTTGTTTAATACTCATATAAACATGTTGCAATTGTTTTCTTGTTCTCTTTTTCAGCTATTATTCCTGAAAATTTTTCTGCCAACCTCAAATCTATTCCAGTACTTAATGGCACTAACTTCAAGGCATGGAAGGAAAATCTTTTGATAATCCTCGGAGTCATGGATCTTGATCTGGCATTAAGGACTCAAAGTCCCCCACCACTCACTAAAGAGAGTACCTCTGTTTCACAGAGGGAGATGGAAGAGTGGAAGAGATCAAATCGCATGTGCCTAATGCTCATGAAGAATGCCATTCCAGAAAATCTCAGGGGCGCTATTTCAGATGAAATTACTACAGCTAAAGGATTCCTTTCTGATGTTGAAAATAGATTTGTCAAGAATGAAAGGGGTGAAATTGGTACACTCTTGACAATTCTAAATTCAGTGAGGTATAAGGGTACGGGAAACATTAGGGAGCACATATTGAAGATGTCTAATGTTGCTTCAAGGTTGAAAGCACTTGAGCCAGACCTCTATGAGGCTCTGCTAGTGCATTTTATTTTGATATCTCTTCCATCACAGTTCAACCAGTTTAAGATGAGCTACAATCTGAAGGATGAGACTTGGTCTCTGGATGAGCTCATCTCGCACTGTGTCCAGGAAAAGAACAGGCTTGAGCAAGGAAGACAGAAAGTGCTCATATGATCTCTACCACTAAAGATAAGAAAGATATGCTGCGAAATTTGGTTTAATTCTAAGTTAATTTCTTTTCCTGTAACTTTTGGTACTTATAGACACGTGATGGAAAGATTCTGGTATAACCATTCACATCATTGTGTTTATGCAGGATTGTCTAAGATGACAAGAGCCAAATGATGGTGAAAGATACATCGATATGTGCAATGGCAAGACGGTTCAAGTAGAAGCAAATTAAATTTAGATTATTTCTTTTAAAGGCTTGATTGTATTTGAATTTCATGAGACTATTATGTACCGTTTTTAACGGAATTTGGATTTCCATTTCTATTTTGAACAATTTTGGTTATAAGTGTTCAATTATGAATGGAAAATTTGGTTGTCTCTTGATTCAAAATTAGTTTATTCTAGTTCTTTAAAAGATCATTATAATCTTCATTTATTTGGAAATGTTGCTTCATTTCTAGGATTCCTGCAGTTTAGTACAAGTGCTATAAAGAAAGAATTAACAATTTAGAATTCAGTTATTTATTGATTGTAGCTTATATCAATACTAATGTTTCAACAAATGAATCACTTGCATGTTTGGAGATGTCCAACTAAGGTAAGGCCTTATAAGCCTAATAAAGAAATAGGACATAATGCTAATGATTTTTTAGTTTTGTTGAATACTTTAAAAGTTGATATTATTTCGTATGATTTTACATAATCCCACTGTTAAGTTAGTTTACGAATTAGGAAATGCACATCTATTTGAGGATGCTGAGTTTGAGGGGGAAATTTAGTTAGTGACATTATTCTTGAAGAGGATTATATCCCCACAGGTGTTGTTGGCATTGTTCAGGATGGTAATCCTGACATTTTTCAAGACACAATAAATTCAAGATAATGTTGCAATTCCTCTCATTCGGAAAATTGTTCATAAGGACAAACTCTGGCACCTCAAATAACTAATTGCCATTTCATGAAATCCATTAAAGAGTTGAAATGTTACATTGTAATTCTCAAGAACATATGGTTGACATTAGGATGATGGAAGTTCGGCTTACATCAAGTCATAAAAGTTCTACATCTCTAAAATGGATTAATGCATTAATTAAGAAAGTCTTTGCATGATATTTAAAATCTTCTCTCATCGCCATAAGGTTTGAAAACTATTGATTGTAAATAGTTTTTTATAATCAAAAGGAATTCAAAAGGGTATTAAGAAAAGATTTAAAGCGTATCACTCAAAGACTTTATACGGAAAAGGATGCATTAATTGTAAAGAGACTTTCTATTCAGTTTTCATGAAAGACTCTGTAAGGTTTATAATGGCATTAGTAGAGCATTTCAATATCGTTAATGATATATTAAATTTCATTAAGTGATCATCTCGTTCAGTTTTGAGATGATGTTTAATGATGTTATATATCTTAAGTTCTGTGGGAGCATGTAATTTCTATAATAACTATGTGGTAATGAATGTTAAGTTCTGTGAGAGACAAGTTTAGTCTCATTAATTGCCCCGAAAATCTACTTCAGAAGATTCCCTATATCTCACCAAAAGGGAGTCTAAAGTATGCTCAGTTTTATATGCATTTGGTTATTGCATATATTACAGGTGTGTTGGGCAAATTGTTAAGTTCAAGAGTTGACCATTTGACATCAGCCAAATGTGTCTTACGGTATTTATGGAGAACAAAATGGTTACATGTTCAAGGATCAGTAGTCAAAAAGATTTGAGATCATTTTGGTATACTGACTCTGATCATTTATTGGATGCAAAGAATGTATGAAAATCTATGTTAGGCGTCATCAACTAGAAAAGATTTAAATGGTCCCCTTTATATAGTCTCTTCTGACATGACTTTAGATTTCATATCATATTATGTGACATCCAAATCATGAAATATATCTGCATATTTTGTCACTATGCTGCAAATTAGGGATGGTATTGGAACACCACACAGTTTATTTAGTGACAATGAAGTCTGCAGTTTTGTATTCCAACAAACAATAGGAACTCGACAAAGTTTAGATATTCAGAGATCAAGTTCCTACTTTGTTGATTAATAATAAGAGTGTATAATTGTCTAATGAGCACATCGGAACAAACCATGTAATTACGGATCCGTATAGTAAGGAAATGTCATCCAAAAGGTTTTATGAGCTAGCTACTCATATGTATGTCATTTCAGTAAGAACATTCAGTTTTGTGGGAGTTTGTTCTTTTGGGTGCTCATATGATAGACAAAATTAAGTCTCCAGCTAAAGCTTGAGGCTATTTTCTGATCAGAAATAAACTTTTGGTTCAGTTCGGCTTCACTCCGATTTTGTTATGTTTATGATCTCACTAAGGTTAAGGAGGATCAGTTGGAAATAGACATGTTAGATCACATTACATGTAATTTTCATGCTGCACATCCACTTCATAATCCATGTCATTCTTTTGTATTAGCACGGTGACCACTGATGGGTCGAGCTGCAATTGCTGCGGCGAAGATCTCCTTGATCCCTTGCTAATCTAATTGATGGACCAGATTGTTTTTGACTCATTAAAGAAATGACAGTAAGTTAAGATCTTATTTGGTTGCATGCACAACGAAATATAATTATAAAGTTTAGCATATAGCCCAAGTGGGAGATTGTTGGAACTTATCCAACTAAGTTGGATCATAATCCAACGTTGGGCTTATATGCGATAAATAATTATATGGTGCTACACTGTCATATTAAAACCCAATGTATAAGTGATCTCATTTATTAAGTTAAGTGGGCTTAAATGAGTCAGATGGTTGTGGGCCTTTATGTGTGGTGACTATTGGGCTTCAATTTGTTGATGGGCCGAATTGGAAACCCTAGGGCTAAGGAGGCTAGCCCCTATATATATGCGGTCATGATCCCCGGAGCACACGAACAAGTTAGCCGTCTTTTCTACGCCCAGTCGCTAGGAGAGAAACCGTGAGAAAGCCAAAGGATTTCTCCAACGGTGGATTCGTGCTGTTCTAGAAGATCATCCGCTTCGTTATCGTCAGTATCTCTTTCAGACTTTTTAGCGATGGATTCACGTACGCTTCCGCTAAACAGAGTAGGTTAATGTTTTAAGATTCAGCATGTGGTATATCTAGATCTGTATTATTTGGCTTGAATACATTAATCTAGATCTTTAGTTTCTACAACAACAAGATAGATATTAGTGATACACAACTTCTCAATGTTGGCCCGACACTAGGCACATGCTATATGGCTACAATACAGTGCAAGCTCGTGACTAATTTGATGAGTACAATGCCAAGAACATAAGCTCTGGTATCATGTCAGAATTGGGAAAAATATAGAAGATGAAGATATATAGTTTCATTAACCATCTCCTTTTGTTTTATTTATGGTCTTAGAATTACACATATGTTATAAATCTAGACAAATTTAGATTTAACATTCAAGGCACTAATTAAGAACATAAGCATGTAATATATTGTAGCTAGACACTATGCTAATTAAGCACATGCTGATTTAAATTTAACACATGTTCTAATTCTAACATTTGTTACTTTCTTTTCATTTCCTTTTAAAGATGAATTATTTAGTTTGGTTTCCATCTTCTTCATCTACACAGATAAGCCTCCTTTATCAGATCTACAATACTTCCTGGATTTCCAATCTAACAAGGCATGGGCTCCCTTGCTGAATGAAATGCCTCTTGGACCCAGTTCAAATTTTTCAATTCGAACTCCATCCCTCCAGTTCAATCTGATGGGCCCAAAGCTTTATGTCAATACAACTCAGGTAATAACTCATTCTACAATTTACATAGCTCTTTTGTTATCATATCAAATCTTTTAGTCAAAGAACTTTAGAATCTCAGGTAACAGTCGGAAGGAGGCCCATCACTGGGATGCGACTCCACCTCGAAGGCAAAAAGAACAATCGGTCAGTACTCAAATATGTCCTTACATTGACTATTCTATGAATTCTGATTGTAACAGTATTTAACAATTAATTTACTGCAATTCATGATCACTTGTGCAATTCATGATCACTTGTTTCTGATGACCTGATACATGTGCATTGATCGATTATTGCTTATGTAATATATATGTTTCAAGTGCATCCAGTAACATGTGTTGAAGTTATATAGTGTAGAAATCATAGTCAACAACAGATATATGTCTTGCTAACATGCCTGATGTAAAATTAGGTTAGCAATCCACCTCCAGCATCTGTCTGATACTCCCACATTCATCAGAAACTGCTTTGAGACATGCAGCCTCTTATGGAGAGGGTCAGAGGTGATTGGCGATGAGAGATTTTATGAGCCTGTTCAGCGTAATAAGTTTGCGCATGTGTGCACTGTCCCGGTGAAGTATGACCAGCAGTGGTCCTTGGGGAAAAGTGGTTAGTGCACAACTCCACTCCCAGATAGACCATTTGTCAAGCTATCATGACAATCGTTCTAAACATATTCATGTCTTATTTTGAAGGTGCTTCAGCATTTGTTGTTACTGGGGCTCAGCTTCACGTAACGCCCTTTGGATCGACTAGTGTGCTACACCTGAGGCTTCTCTTCGCTGAGGTACCGGGATATATGGTTGGCCAATCAAAGTGGGAGCGAGGCCCATCAGGCTTCTCTCAAAAGTCAGGATTCTTCTCCTTCACCAACAACAGTGCAGAGAGGGAGCGCGAGAGGCAGCAAGAGATGAGACCGGTAGTTGTTGTGGACTCAGGAGTGTTCCCTACTGGACCACCTGTGCCTGTGCATGCACAGAAGCTTCTTAGGTTTGTAGATACAACCCAGATATGCAAAGGTCCGCAAGATAGCCCAGGACATTGGCTGGTCACTGGGGCAAAGCTAGAATTGGAGAAGGGAAAAATCGGTATCCATGTTAAATTCTCTCTTCTGACATTGGTGTTCTAACCCATATTACTTGAAGCTGTATAGTTAAGGACTAATTGGATATGATGAATTTTTCTTCTTCTTTCCTTTTGTAAATATTGACAGGATATATTCGAGAGCTATAAATGCAGAAAAGAGTCAGATAGATGTACCCAGTTTTTTAATTCAATGCTTTATTAACATGTTTTTGGAAAGATGTAAGTTATTCAGAAATCAAGATAGAGAAAACAGAGGTTTTCTCCTTTTATTCCTTTTATTATGGCTTCATGTATGCTTATTGCAATGTTATTGTAGGTTCACAAGATAAGTTACGCCAAACTTGTGTGGAAACACATTGAAACATTTCATTGAGCTCAATTCTTAAGTTTCCGCACAAAGATAAAGGTTTCAATGGATTCTGTTAGAATTAGAAATCAAGGGATGAGTAAAAAAGATAGGTGGAGATTCTCCTACAGTGTACAATTGATTGTTTATGATACAATAATGGGATGGATATATGACCAATACACAATACTCATTCAAAAACTAAATATACATACAAATTTTAATACTCTCTATGCAAAAAAGCATAGAAAATTACCTAGCCGGGGTCCACGAATGTCCCGGCCCATTGCCTTAGCATGCGCATGGGCCTGGGCTCACCGAGTGCAGCTCGAGGTTAGCCCGAGCTCAGCCTGGGCTAAAAAGCCCTTATTTGCTAAAGCACAGCTGGGCTAAACCCATCGGCCATCATCGGTTAAGCCATGCGTTGGGCGCTGACTTGAGCCCAGCATGCCTGTTGGGGTGCTGGCCCAGGCCAGCGCCCCGCTGGGTCAGGTGCCCACCCAACCCGAGCGGGCACCCGACCTGAGCGCCCAGCCCAACGGGCGCACCCAACCCGGGTTGCGATGGGACCCACAATGGGCCACGCGGACTGCACAGTCTGCGGACAGTTTTGAGGCATTTTAGCACAATTTTGAGGGCTCATTTGAGTGGTAAAATAACCTCAGAATTGAGCACCATTTGTTTGTATACGATCTACGTTTGAAGCTCTTCAAAATAATATATCATTTTGGTTCTTAGGATAACGAAGAGAGAATTAATCACTCAAAGTTAAGTCTCCGAAAGGAGAAAAACTTGAGTTAATTTGGATTCTATTTTTAGTATCACATCGGGTGTGATACTCCATTGAAGACTCGGCTCATCCTATAAATAAGGTAGTCATCTTTCTCCTAAATATACACCAAGCCTACATCAAGAGAACTCTTCCTAAATTAAGTGAGCAAACCTAGATCTAGAGGCGAACAAATTTTTCCATCTTTTCCCTCTTTATTCCCCCTTTCAGTTTCTAGCAAAACTTGAATGGAGTTCGGATTTGATCCGAAACTTGAGGCGGAGTTCCAGCCAAGGTGAAACTTTCTGGAGCAAGTGGTTACTCCTTGACGAGATGTTGCATCGCTTCGAAACGTCGTCCTAAGGAAAAGTTTTTGCGACTGCAAAAACTTAAGGTACGTTCTTTAAACTTTAAATAGCAGATTTATTTAGATCTATCTTTGCGAGGTTGGTTCGCCCTTTTCCGTAGATAGTAAAAGATTCTGCAAAGATATTTAAACATTTTTTTCCATTGGGCGTTTTCATAAAAAATGCAATTTTATGTTTTCTTTTCTTCTTCTGCTTCCCACGTCTATTGAGCCTTGGGCTAGATGATGTAAAAAGCCCTATGAAGACATTCTCAAAACCCATCATTGGTATTAGAGCAGGTTTTACATAGGATCCATTTTTTTCTATTTAATACATGCGTGCGGACGATGTGTTGTACTTTTGTTATGACATGCAAAGCTCTCTAGGTATTAATTTTAATTCTGTAATTTATAGTGCTTGTGAACACATATTTTTATATAATTAATTTTGGCCTCTTTTTGTATTTATTATTTTTAAAAGGGGATGCCCTTTTTGCAAATGTATAGTAAATTTAGGAGGTGGAGCTACCCGAAGTTGCTAATGGCAGAAAATCCATGAAGTTGAGATGTTCCAAAGGGGAGCTTTACAGGATATTGCTAGGCGTGGGCCGTCCTACTTGGACCATGGAGTTACCTTAGTTAATTAGGTTGTAAGAGAGAGCTTACATGCATTCTGTGATTATTGTAATTTATTTTTATGCGATGGGTAAATTGCAATGTACCTCTGTGATGATTGTGTATGTGTAAATTTTTTTGGCAGTATGTACCTCTGGATGCTGTTATACTAATAGGAGTTAGTCCATTGTTCTCTTGGTATGTTTTTGACTTCATCAGAGAGTTACTTACTGATGATGATGATGTATGTATGTTAGTCATATCTTTTGATGTACATGGAGTTGATGTTGTATTTTGTACTCCCTGTATCTTTTGATTATATATATCACAAAGCTTTTACTTTATCGTATGTTGCTTCACACTGGGTCTTAATTTTTTTATGTTGATTATGTTAACATTGTGAAATTGTCTCTCTTTATAGGCTATATTATATACATGATGTGATGTGAGACATTTTTCTCATTTGTTTTGAAATGTTGATATTGGATTATCGTTCCTTTAGTCAACTAAGATTTCTAGTGTTTATGAGTTTTTGGTATATATATATTAGTGAGATGCACCTTCGTGATTATTTCATCTCCGATTATATGTTGGCATCACATTTGATATATATCCTATCTTTAGACTCTCATGATTGTTTTAGTTTTTATTTAGCACTATTGTTGTTATTCTACTCCTACTTTTTGGATAACTCCATAGGAAGAGAGAAATAAACATATCATAATTATGTGCTATATAAATTCTAATTCTAAACTTGAATCAAAAATTGAAGTAGCCTTAAATCCAGGGGGAGTAAGATATAATGAACTTGGATTATAAAATCCTAGATTTCAAGATTTCAAGAAAATCATGTTATTCATACATATCTTACATGCTCGCTTCAATTGATCTATAGATGCCCCAATTTACATTGACTAACTTGATTGGCATCTATGTAGGGGAGTAAGTTTTCATTAAGCACAATTATTTGTCTTTTTGTTTATATTTGTTTGTCATCATCAAAAGGGGGGAGAATGTTGAGTATTGGACTTCTCCCTACTTGGTGTTAATGATGAGCAAACATAAATACTTGTGACTAATCCCCTATTTGCAGTTAATCCATTGCCTAAGCATATCATGAAGATCAATTAGCAATGGATGTCACTCAAAGATCAATGAAAGCATGTAAAGTGGATTAGATGATTAAAGATGGTGATTGAAGCTCCTAGAAGACTTCAAGCTCATACTTTGGATAGAAGAGAGTCTTCTACAAAATGTAATCTTTTTATTCTCTTCTAGTATGTAGCTTAGAAATAGAACTATGTTGGAGCACACACATCTTCATTTCTGTCCTAAGAAATCATTAGATCTCATTTTCCTAGACTCCAATTCACATTTCTCAAGCATGTGCATTTTGGGACTTCAACAGGCAACTGCTGAACGATTTACAGGTGCCTGTCTCAAAACAGTCGAATGTGATTTGTTCTACAGTCGCTTGTTATGCACATACTTTATCAATTGATTTTTTTGGGCCTTTTAGCGTTAACATCTATCCGGCAACTGTTGTACAAAATATAGGCGCATGTCCAAGCTACAATCACCTGTGATTTGTTAATCAGTCGCCTGTCTCTCTTCAGCCCAAAGGTCACTTTCTTTTTCATTTGGTCAGTCGACTGATGTTGAATTGACAGTCGCATGTCCAAGGCACAGTCGGCTGTCAATGCTTCAACAGTCGTCTGTCTATGATTCCTCTGCAGACTCTGCTCTCTGAAAAGTTTCAAGTTTTAGTGACAGTCGACTGATGTTGGTTTCACAGTCGCATGCCCATGGCACAGGTGCATGTGTGTTCCACATCAGTCGCTTGTCGTGTCTTTCCAAAACTTTCTGAGGTTTTATCAGCTTACCCATATTGCGGCCAGCCGCCTGTAGAATGATTTACAGTCACCTGTTAGTTTTACAGGCGCATATCTTCTCTTCATCAGTCGACTGTCCTACGTGGTAAGTTACCGTTTGAATTCTCACCTACCCTCTGACACAGTACAACAGTCGATTGTGTTTTGTTCAACAGTCGACTGTGTAAATTCTATCCGTTGGCTTTTTCTCCATGGATTTCAAAGGGGTTTGGGATTCTATTTTGGGGTTTTGGGGAACCTATAAAGAGAGCTTCTACTGTTCCATTGAGGCGTTAATAATCTTTTTAATCAACTCTTGAAAACCCCTAGCATTCAACTTCTAGTTTTTCATATCTCTCAAATCCAAAAGCCCAAGAATTCCAATCGCATTCTCTCTTGCTCTCCAACCTAGAATCAAAGTGATATCCTCTAAGCAATTAGTAGTGACAAGAGAAAGGGTTTTTCTCTCTTTCTAAAGAGACTTCAACACACAACACACATGCTCCTTCAAGTTCTACTTCAAGGCATAGGCGATTGTAAGTGTTGATGTTTCATTATTTCATATCTTTCGATATTAGTTTAACTCTCGGTTTGTGAGAGTGGTGAGCTTGCTCCCAAGTTGTGGAAGTCAATGACATCGATTGTGTTTTGATTTCATTTGTATGGTTGCTACAAGTGGGTTAAAAGGAAACCTCAAGTTAGGGTTCTAACTTGAGTTTCCGGTGGTATCTGAGTGGAAGGGGCGTAGGATTACCGGAACAAGTCGGGGTTGACTTGGATAATCCGAACCCTTGAAACATCTTTGTGTTAGCATTGTTTCAATTTGGGTTTATTTACATTCCGCATTAATTGTTGGTTAGGAATTTAAATTGGTATAAGTATCGTTTAAATTTTATAAACACTATTCAACCCACCTTCTAGTGTTTTTCTCATAGCCAGGGTCCTTACATTGATTATATCTTGTCAATTACGTTAAAGTTTCTTTTCTGGATTAGCTATAGCTCTCCTTGCTTTTGGAATTTGGCAACTGGGGATTCATGTTATGGTCGTTGGATACACTCAAGCCCTAGCACAGTTATCTTTTGGGAACCATTTCCATTATACATATGATGTAGTTCAGCTTAATCCAAACCATCGCGTCGTGAACATACCTGAGCGCATGTGTAAGTTATAACTGTATAAGAAAGCAAGTGTCCAACTACATTGGTCATTATAATTTGTTGGTCACACTCAATGTCATAAGTGACTAAGGAAAAAACCGATAAGTGAATCACATATAATGTGATTAATGAGGAGTCATCTACCAATCGTAGAGTCGAGCAACTTATCGGGCACACCCAATGTTGTAAAACTCAAGGTGGTTGGGTCCCTTTCCCACTAAATATCACCATTTGTTCAATCTCTATGGGTTGAGATGATCGTTAAAATAGTAGGAGGATATAGTTAGATAAAACCAATTTAATTATGTTTAAAAATAACGAATGCATGCTAAATTTGATATTCCAATCTTTGCATCAATGTGATCCGGACTTAAGCTCATTTTAGACAAGATTATGCCCACTAGTAATAACTATGAAAACTGGCTCAAAAATATCAAACTTACACTTTCTTTTGAAAGAATAAACTATGTCCTCAAAACCCATGTTCCTAAAGAACCACCTAAAGTTGGGGCCAAAGCTGAGATTGTTGAATCTTTATACGTAATGGCTCTTTAATGACGAAAAAGATCGATGCCTTACTCTAGCCTCTATGGACAATGAGCTCCAAAGGCGGCACGAACATATGGATGTTCGTATCATTTTCCTCAATACAAAACTGGTGTATGTAAAATCATCTGGGGTCGCAAGGTTCTAGGCTTCGTGTAAATTGTTTAACATGAAGATGAGTAGGGGCGCGGTGCAAGACCATGTGCTCAATATGATTGCGTACATAGAAGATCTTGCAAAGCTTGATTTCGTAATGTATCATGAATTGTTACGGACTTGTCTTGAATTCTCTTACCCCAAAGTTTGCCTCGTTCATAAGTAATTTTATTATCAACAAGATCGAGGTTGAACTTTCTGAACTCCGCAACGTGCTTCGACAGTTGGAGGATGGCTTGAAGCACAATTCTCATGTGCTGGTTGTCGGCTCTTCTTCTTCCTCCAAGCATAAGAGCAAAGGAAAGAAGAAGAAGTCTATTCAACCAACGAAGGCAATCGAGAAGGGTAAGGGAAAGTTGGCTAAAAGGGGGTCGGCCGAGGTAGAGCGTTATTTCTATCATAAGAAAGTACATTGGATGAGAAACCGAAAGGTGTTCCTCGAACAAAACAAGAAGGGGCAAGAATGTTGAGTATTGGACTTCTTCCTACTTGGTATTAATGATGAGCAAACATAAATACTTGTGACTAATCCCCTCTTTGCAGTTAATCCATTGCCTAAGCATACAATGAAGATCAATTAGCAATGGATGTCACTCAAAGATCAATGAAAGCAAAGAAAGTGGATTGGATAATCATAGATGGTGATTGAAGCTCCAAGAAGACTTCAAGCTCATACGTTGAAAAGAAGAGAGAGTTCTACAAGTGTAATCTTCTTTTTCTCTTTTAGTATGTAGCTTAGAAGTAGAACTATGTTGGAGCACACACACATCTTCATTTCAGTCTTAGGAAATCAGTTGATCAACTTTCCTTTGACTCCAATTCATTTTAATCAAGATTGTGCATCTCAAGATCTCAACAGTCGATTGCTGAACAATTTACAGTCGCCTGTCTAAAACAGTCGACTGTGTTTTGTTCTACAGACGCCTGTTATGCACATACTTAATTGGTTATTTCTTGGACTTCTAAGCTTTTACTCTATCAGGTGACTGCTGTACATTTCACATGCGCCTGTCCAAGTGACAGTCGACTGTGGTTTGTTAATCAGTCGCATGTCTATCTTCAGCCCAAACCAATTCTCAGTTTTGATCAGGCCAGTCGACTGATGTTGTATTTACAGTCGACTGTCCAATGGCACAGTCGACTGTCAATGCTTCAACAGTCGTCTGTCTTTGAGCCTATCTAAAGACTCAATTCTCTGGAAATTGTCAGTGTTTGTGACAGTCGTCTGTAGAAGGAATTACAGTCGCCTGTTGGATTTATGGTCGACTGTCTTCTCTTCATCAGTCGCATGTCATGTATTCCCAGACTTTTCTAGGATCTCTTGACTTACCCTCATTACGGCCAGTCGCCTGTAGAAGGATTTACAGTCGACTGTCTACTCCTTACCAGTCGACTGTCCACGTGGTAAATTGCCGTTATGAATTCTCATCTACCCTCTGTCACAGTGCAGCAGCCGACTGTGCTTTGTTCAACAGTCGACTGTCGCGTACGCAGATTCTATCCGTTGAGCTTTTCTTCACAGATTTCGAAGGGATTTTTGGGGATTCAGCTTGAAGGGTTTGAGAAACCAATAAAAGAAGCCTCTACTGTTCCATTGAGAGGTTGACTCATTTGGTTAGCATCTCTCAAACATTCAAGCTTTCATTCTTCAAGATCAAAGCTCTCAAAATCCAAAAGCCCTAGAATTCATATCTTTCATCTCTCGCTCTCCAACCTAGAACCAAAGAGAAATCTTCTATGCATTTGGTGCAGTCAAGAGAAAGGGCTTTCCTCTCTTCCAAGAGAGTCATTCAACACACAACACACTTCTCCTTCAAGTTTTACTTCAAGGCATAGGTGATTGTAAGTGTTGTTTAATTTCATATTTCATAACTTTCGTTATTTGATTTACTCTCGGGTTGTGAGAGTGTGTTGCTTGCTCCCAGTTGTGGGAGTCAAGGACATCGAGTGTATTTCGATTTCACTTGTAGGGTTGCTACAAGTGGATTTTTAAGGAAACCTCAAGTTAGGGTTCTAACTTGAGTATCCGGTGGTTACCGGGTGGAAGGGACGTATGATTACCGGGAACAAGTCGGGAAGTGACTTGGGTAATCCGAACCCTTGAAACATCTTTGCGTTTGCATTGTTTCATTTTGGGGTTTACTTTTATTCCGCATTTATTGTTGGTTAGGAACTTAATTTTGTATAACTATCTTTTTAAATTGCATAAACACTATTCAACCACCCTTCTAGTGTTTTTCTCATAGCTAGGGACCTTACAATTGGTATCAGAGCTCTGGTTTAAAGCTATGGCATCCAACAACAACAACGTTCCTCTACCGACTTCGTACAACAATCACGATCGTGATGGAGCGTCCACAGTATTCGAAGGACAATCAACGGTGCGTCCTCTACGTTTCAATGGAACAAACTTCGGCTATTGAAAATACCGGATGGAGACGTTCCTAAGGAGTGGTTCTCTTTGGAGAACCATCCACAAGGAATACCTCAAGCCCACCGAAGAGGATTTCGACAAATGGACACCTTCCGAGAGATCCGTCGAAGTCAACAACGCAAAGGCAATGAACGCTCTTCATTGTGTGTTGGACCCGGATGAGTTCAACAAGATATGCACATGTAAGAGTGCATATCAAATTTGGAACCATCTCGTCGTTACCCATGAGGGAACGAACAAGGTAAAACTCTCTAAACTATATGTTGCCGTGCAAAATTTCGATATGTTTCACATGCAGGAAAATGAAAGCATAGCAACGATGTACGGACGTTTTACCGACATCACCAATGAACTGGAAGCGCTTGGGCAAAACCTACACCCAAGCAGAGAAGGTAAGAAAGATCATAATGGGAATGACCTCCAAATGGGAATGAAGAGCTATAGCCATTGAGGAGGTCAACGACATGAAGAACTACACTGTCGTGAATTTCATCGGCACTCTCTTGTCTTATGAAGTAAGACGGGAGAACCGATTGAAGATTCGAGCTATGATGAACCCTTCAGCTGCCAAGAAGAAAGCTTTAGCATTTAAAGCCAATTCTTCATCCTCCGATAGTGAAGAAGCAAAAAATGAGATGGACTTGGAGGAAATGGCTCAAATGGCGAAGAAGTTCCAACGCTTCTTTCGCAAAGGTAAATTTTCCTCTAAGAATAGATTTGAGTCTACTAATAACTCTTCCACTCTTTGCTTTAAGCATAATAAGTCAGGTCACATCAAGAAGGATTGCCCAATGCTCCGAAACAAAGAGAAGTGAAAGGCTCCGAAGTACCACGAGTCCGACAAGAATAAGAAAGATAAGAAGAAAGGACTAGTCGATACATTCGATGACTCAAGTGGAGAATCATCAAGCGAATCTGATGATGAGAAGGGTGAAAGCCCCCACATATGTTTCATGGCCCGGGAAGATCCACTCTCCGATGAGAGTGATTCCGACATGGATGAACCCGAGGTAACTACGGATGCATTGCGTATTGCTAAGGAAGAACTATTTGCTAAGAACCAATCTTTAATGCTTAGGTATACTAGCTTAAAGAAACTATCTGTTAGCAATCCATCCATACCAAGCATTATCAACAATGACACCATTGATGATACACTTGTTGGAAGCAACGATCTATGATTTTGGTTTGATGATGACAAACGTGTTGTTATATCTGACGTGTGTGTTTAGTGTGTTTCAGGCTTGGCGAAACAATATATCTAGGCTATTTGGCGGAATTGCTATTCGTATAGCACATTGGGAGAAAGGAAGTGTGTGTGCACAAAGCGATTTGACTTGACCAATATTGAGGGAGATGGAATCTATTTGGGATTTGGTCAAATCAATTAGAGATTTATTCCAATCATATTTTTTCCCTATTCCAATCTCATCCCGTTTGAATTGCTATCAAATCCCAATTTGATCAAATCAAATCTCCTATTTGAGGTGCAAAGTGATAGAACCAAATCTCTAATCTCCTATTCAAAATAGGATTCCCCGTAACCGCATCGCCCTAGTATCTCCCTGTAAAAACCCATCTTCTAGGGTTGACGAAGTGCACGGCCAAAAACACACGGAAGCGTTTTTTTTCTAGTGGCCGTAACCTGGTTCTCTCAACTTAGTTTATTTTTTTTTAACTAATCTTGCTTGTTTATTTGCAGGCCAACGAAAATGTTAAAAGAGAGAACAGCACCTCTCCCCTTGGTTTGATGATGATAACTTGTGCTACATGGGTAATCATTAGCGTTGGTGTATATAACTCGTCAAACAATGCCATCCCACATTTAAAAGTCCTTTTAGGCCATGTTTTGGGATTCGGTAACTTGAACTCATCCTTGATGAGGTGGGAAAAATCAATCCTAGCGATATTCATGAAAATTGGAAAATGTGGATTGATTTGGTTGATTTTCTGAAATTGAATCTCCTCTTGTACTTTATTGTCTATATCATTTCACTTACACAAAGGTGGAGAAGTCTTGGTATGAAATTCTATGAACTTGACTTGCCCATTATTTGGAATACTCATGCAAATTGCACGCTACTTCTAATAATGATTTATTTTTGCATGGGATATTTTTGTGACTTCATTAATCCACTTTTGGTGATTACAAAGGGGGAGAAAGAAAAGATTTTGAGAAAGAAAGATTTTGACAGCTTTGTGCTTTGATGTTGATATTATTTGATGTTGATATTATTTGTTGAAGGGGGAGCTTGAAATATACTTGAATACTTGGTGAAGGGGGAGCTTGAGAGAAGGGGGAGCATGCTATTGTATTTGTTATTAGTTTGTGCATGCCATGTTGTAGTGCTTGAATATTCATCTCATGATTCATATGGCATTACATCCTTCAACACACTTCACACACACATACTTATTGCTCAAATCTTTTATGGGTTTGTCATCACCAAAAGGGGGAGATTGTTGGAAGCAACGATCTATGATTTTGGTTTGATGATGACAAACGTGTTGTTATATCTTACGTGTGTGTTTAGTGTGTTTCAGGCTTGGCGAAACAATATATCTAGGCTATTTGGCGGAATTGCTATTCGTATAGCACATTGGGAGAAAGGAAGTGTGTGTGCACAAAGCGATTTGACTTGACCAATATTGAGGGAGATGGAATCTATTTGGGATTTGGTCAAATCAATTAGAGATTTATTCCAATCATATTTTTTCCCTATTCCAATCTCATCCCGTTTGAATTGCTATCAAATCCCAATTCGATCAAATCAAATCTCCTATTTGAGGTGCAAAGTGATAGAACCAAATCTCTAATCTCCTATTCAAAATAGGATTCCCCGTAACCGCATCGCCCTAGTATCTCCCTATAAAAACCCATCTTCTAGGGTTGACGAAGTGCACGGCCAAAAACACACGGAAGCATTTTTTTTCTTGTGGCCGTAACCTGGTTCTCTCAACTTAGTTTATTTTTTTTAACTAATCTTGCTTGTTTATTTGCAGGCCAACGAAAATGTTAAAAGAGAGAACAGCACCTCTCCCCTTGGTTTGATGATGATCAAATTTTTTAATTTGTGAGAAGCATGCAAAAATCTTTGAAGGAGCAAGCCGTAAAAAAAAATTCACATGGCCAACATTTTTTTACTGCTAATACTCTAAGAGCCGGCCTGCACCCTTTTTGTTTCGAAACATATTGTTCTGAGGATTGCCGCATGTTTTGAAGCCCAGAGAAGCCGCATTTGTTGACTTGAAGTTCCACAAGAGAGCTGCACATCAAAATTCCAGGGAAGTGCAAAAGAAAATCTTAACATGCTTTGCATCTCCTTTATTAAACAAATAAACAAGTTTACTGATTTTGTTTTCCTTTGGAACCGTGAGCTGCCATTCGATATCCCTATTGGAAGCCGCACTTGTTGACTTAGGGGGAGTCTTCATTCTTTCGGCCACATTTCTTTTGACAGCCGAATCATGTTTTTTTAGTGCTCCTCTCTTTGAGATTATACAAGCACAGTTTTTGTTTTAAAAAAAAATCAATTCCCGAGGAGCTCATCAATTCCCCCTTGACTTTCTAAGAACAGGCCGAAGTCATCAAAGGACAACGCACTGTTTTTGGGCTACATAACATCACACGGGAAGGAGAATTGGAATAATTTTTGAGGACATAGGCCGCAAGTTTTCTTGTTCTTTCCCCTTCACAGAGTCTCCAAGCACACCACTGTATCTTCTCCCCTTTAATAATTTTTCCAAGAGCCCTAACTATTAATCAAGTGCCATTTGTTTTTAGTGCAGGCCGAAATCTGGGATGAGGCCGAAAAACAGAGAAATCCCCAGACGCATTAGACAAACCCAGGGGCATTTGTTTCTTTAAAAGAATAATATTTTTTAAGAGCAGGCACAAACTTTTGAAGGCAGCCGCGTGTTCATTTCTGCAGGCCGAAATAACTTTGGGGCTTCAAGGCAGAGGAGCACAACTTTGTGAAAGGCTGCATCAAATTATCTGACGTTTTGCAGAGGAAACAAAGGGAGCCGCAGACAGGAGCCAGATTATTGAGGGGAGTTGTGCACGTACACATTGCTAGCTGTATCTTCAGAGCATCTTGAGTTGCTGACGATACGAGGGGACATCTACATCTACGTCAGACGAGATCTGACACGCGCTGAACGACAGAGACGACACACCATTACTGAGCATTTCTAAAACTCTATTTATTTATCTTTGTATTGGTGTAGAGATCTCTGTAGGGGAAACTTTACCATTTTTGTGGACTATTTTAGGACTTGTCTAGTTGGGACTAGACAAGTGGGACCCAGCTAGTTTAGGACTAGCTGGTAGAAAGCTTTGCTAGGATTGATAGTGAGAGGAAACATTGTGGGTGGGGTACTGAGAGTCCGGCGAGTGTAGAGACGTAGAGGGTGCTCTGAGCGTGCTCTAACTTGTGACTTTGTACCTATTGCACTATTCAATCTAGTATTAGCTTTGGGGGCTGGAGTAGGTCGTTGGGACGACCGAACCAGGGTAAATCTGCTGTGTACTCTGTGTCTGCTTTTCATTACTCTGGTTGTGCTTTTAACTGCGTGTGATTGCTCGTGGGTTGCACGAGAATTTTTATTAGCCTATTCACCCCCCCCCCCCCCCCCCCTTTGGCTAGGATCCAGATCCAACAACACTAACCCTTGAGAAATCAAATTTGGTTTCTCAAAATGTCACTTTGAGAAATGAGGTGAATACCCTCAAATCTCGACTAGATCAAACACATCTTAAGGATAATAGTGATCTAGTTTCACAACACACACAATTGGGTTTGGAGAATGATTCTCTTAAAACCCAAGTGCACGAGCTCAAAGCACGGGTGTCCACTTTAGATACCAATATTTCTTGTCTTAAGGAGAAATATGAGCTCATGTCCTCCCGTATTATGAGATTTAATAAGTGGAAAGGACAATTGGACGATTTGCTTGCACCTCCTATAGTGGTGTCACTATAGACTTTGTGAGGCCATCCTCTGGTGCATCCACAAGTGGTGTCAAAGACACTATAGGTAGCAAACATACCAAGAAAGCCACCACTTCACCGTCACTCCCTTTTGGTAAGAAACTAATTACAGGTGGTCACTATAACTCACAAATTTTCTTTTCCTCGTGCACCACCACAAAATGGTGTTGTAGAAAGAAAGAATAGGACTCTTATTGAGTGTGCTCGTACCATGCTCCATGATAGTCATCTTGAACTACAATTTTGGGCAGAAGCGGTGCACACGGCAGTTATGTGCTCAATAGGATCCTAGTGAGACCCCGAACGAACAAACCTTGTTTTGAACTATTTTATGACAAAAAGCCTCAAGTTAAATATTTTTCGAGTTTTTGGTTCAAAATGTTTTATCAAGAACACCTTTGATAACTTAGATAAATTTGAGCCAAGACCCGATGAAGGAATTTTTGTTGGATATTCCACATGTAGCAAAGCCTACCGGATATACAACAAAACCACTTCAACGATCGAGGAATCACTACATGTATCATTTTATGAAGATCTTGATTTTCCTCATGTTATTGTTGATAGTGTAGATGCTATATGTGATTCTCTGAGTAATGTCAAGATTAATGATTCTATTATTGAGACTAACACTACTAATGAGATTGTTGAAGATGTTCCAAGTGATGCAAGGATTCCCAAAGTTTACCCAACCGTTCGCAACCACCCCCATGACCAAATTATTGGAGATATTGGTGTGGGTGTTCGAACGATGTCTAGAATCGAAGAATTCTCTCATTGCGCATTCGTCTCTACCATTGAGCCAAAGAACATCCAAGAAGCTTGTGAGGATAGCTCTTGGATAGTGGCAATGGAAGAAAAACTCATGCAATTCGAGAGAAATGAAGTCTGGGAGCTCGTTCCTCTTCCAAGTGGTCACCAAGTTATTGGGACCAAGTGGATCTTCAAAAACAAGACCGATGAGAAGGAGGTCATCACAAGGAACAAAGCAAGGTTAGTAACTCAAGGATACCGGCAAGAAGAAGGTATCGATTTCGAAGAATCCTTTGCCCCCGTAGCTAGATTAGAAGCTATTAGATTGCTTTTTATCTTTTGCATCCCATAAGAATTTCAAATTGTTTCAAATGGATGTTAAAAGTGCATTTTTAAATGGTATAGTTAATGAAGAAGTTTATGTTTCTCAACCATCCGGTTTCATACATGAAAAATTTCCAAACCATTTTTTCAAACTTAAGAAAGCGTTATATGGGTTGAGACAAGCTCCTAGAGCTTGGTATGATCGACTCAACCCCTTTCTTTTGAATTTAGGTTTTAAAATGGGTGAAGTTGATTCAGCAATTTTTATTAAAGATTACGAAAATGACATCTTATTGATTCAAGTTTATGTAGACGATATTATATTCGATTCTACTAACTTTAATCTTTGTCAATAATTTTCTAAGTCTATGAAGGATGAATTCGAGATGAGCCATATGGGTGAGCTCAATTATTTCCTTGGACTGCAAATTCGACAAAAGAAGGATGAGACATTCATACATCAAACCAAGTACACATGGGAGCTTATCAAGCGATTCGGGATGGAATCCTCTTCAAGCAAAAGGACTCCCATGAGTACGACAACCCATCTACAGAAGGATGAGAACAGAAAAGATGTAGACGTTCGTCTATATCGAGGTATGATCGGTAGCTTACTCTACTTAACTGCTAGTAGGCCCAATATCATGTTTTCTGTATGCCAGTGTGCTAGATATCAAGCTAGACCTAAGAAGTCACACTTGATTGCAGTTAAACGAATCTTTCGTTACCTCAATCATTCACTAGATTATGGGTTACTTTACCCTAAATCTAGCACATATGAGTTAATCTCATATAGTGATGCCGACTTTGTCGGATGCAAATCCGATAGGAAAAGTACTAATGGCACCTGCCATTTTTAGGGAATTCCGTAGTTTCTTGGTTCTCCAAGAAACATAACTCGGTATCATTGTCCACGACTGAAGCGGAATACATTGCCGCGGGTCTTGCATGTACACAAGTTCTTTGGATGAGACACACTCTTAAGGATTATGGTGTCAATTGTGATACTTGTCCTATCATGACTGATAACCAAAGTGCTATATGTCTTTCCAAGAATCCGATACATCACTCCCGTACCAAACACATAGATGTGAGACACCATTTTATCAATGATCATGTAGCTAAGAGGACATCATCTTAGAGTACATTGAAACCCAAAAACAAATCGCCGACATCTTCACTAAATCTCTTAAAGAAGATTCTTTTGTGAGGTTGTGTGGAGAATTATGGATTATAGGTGAATCCGAAATTTAGGAGTTCAACTTTCATGTTATATCATTTTTGAACTCATATCATCATGGTACTTCTATTCTTTTGTTAGATTATATGTTTCACATACATCTGTTTTAAGAGAGGTTATTGAGATTTCGATGATTTCGTTAGTTTTCGGATTGTTTTAAGAGATTTGTGTGCTAATCGATAATTATTTTTGATATAGATTTCTTGATGAGATTTTATGTTAGAGTATAGGTCCTAAGGTGAGTTGTCTATATTCTTTGGATTTTAACCTCACTGTGCATTTTTGGACCAGGACAGACGACTGTCACTCCTTCGACAGCCGACTGCCCTACTCTATTATCTCATACAGCAAACTGTATCTTTCGCACAGGCGACTGATGACGACTTTACAGTCGACTGTCTGATCGACAGGCGACTGCAGTTTGGTCATCAGGCGCATGTCCATATCGTCAGTGGTCTCTGTTTTGATCAACGAATTTTTGATTCTCGGTCAGTCGACTGATGAGTAATAAATAGTCGACTGTCTCTCCGACAGGCGACTGTGATTTACCCAACAGTCGACTGTCTGCCAACCTAAGCCCATCTTTATCCTTTCAACCAGTCGACTGACGATTGTACATCAGTCGACTGTCAACTGTTGTGGCGGTTCGTTAATTTGATCTGAGCCGTCGATTTTCTATCCAACGGCACAGATTCTTTTGACCCTTCGTTATATCATCGATTGCCGTCGATTCGATCATAAGTTTTCTCTCTCATCCGACTGTCAACTCCCTCGTTTTCCCCATATTCAAAATCCGTTGTCGATCTCTCCGCCGTCGATTTCGATCCGATTCGAAGCCTCTCTCTTCGATCTGTCGATCTTTCGATTGCTTCTCTCGATTGCTTGGTCGACTGTCTCCTCATCCGTCTCGGATTAGGTCTGTTTTCTCCTGTCGTCTCTTTCGTGCGGCTCTTTCATTTCCTTCGTTTGATTGTACAATGGTTCCCAAGACCAAAGGGAAGACTGTTGCTTCTACACGCCCTAGGATCCCTAAGTCGGCCATTGTCAAAACCAAGCGACCCCACAAAGCCCGCACCAAGAATGCTGACCCTCCCTTCGATTCGTCGAGAGGCTATTCCCCTTCTCCATCTTCCTCCGATGCAGAGCCTCGTGTGAAGCGGTCGCGCAAGCACGTTGGTGTTCACATCAACGAGCCTGTCGCTGCGACCGAACATGCACCCGAGTCTAGTTTCGATGACCAAACACCCGCCGTGCCTCCTTCTGATCCCATTATCCCTATTTGCTGTGACAACACCTGTCTGGAAAAGTTCCATTCCTTGCTAGTGATCAAGCTCCTTCGTGAGCGATTCATTGTTTTTCAGGCTTTCACCGCTGAGAGACTCTCAGAGATTCTCTCTTCTACTCGCTTGGGTAATCTTTCTCGATTCTTCCAGGGCGATTCCCCTCGTGCCTATTCCTTTCTGGTCAAATTATTCTATGCAAACCGTATTCGCAGAGAATATGCTGACACATGTGTGATTGACACTGTGGTTCAGGTGACCCGCATTCGTCTTGATCCTACTCTCTTAGGGACCATTCTTAGGATCCCTCCTCTGGCTCCCTTCCTGCTAACATCTCCATTTCAGATGTTAGTGATCTTGATCAGACTGTCCTTCAGGACATGTTTCGTGTGATCCCCTCTGTTCTCTCTTCTGGAGTCAGGGCCTCCATGTTCTTGGCTAGAGGTTGGGCTGTTCACCTTGTGGTGAAGTCCAACATCTTGTCGAAGTATGGATCTTCCGACCAGCCCTCCCAGGAGATCCTACGGTGCATGTATGCTATCTTTTCTGGCATGTCAGTAAACTGGGCCGGCGTCCTCCTTGATAGGATGGACAAGGTCGAGTTTACTACTGCTTCTTCCCACATTCCTTATGGTGGTCTCCTTACTCTTGTCTTCCGTCATTTTGGCATTGATTTGACCCCCTTTGAGCCTGTGCCTCTTGGTCCTCTCTTGGATGCTTCTGCAAAGTCGAAGTCTTCTTCGGCTCTGCATTCAGCATCTAAGAAGAGGCAATCTGCGTCAGCTCCTTCGTCATCACCATTTCTCCAGCTGACCATCCATCTACCTCTGCCTCACTCTCTCCTGATCTTTTGGTCGAGATGATTTCTGGTCTATATGAGTTGTCCTTTCTGTCGTTCCAGCATCAGGGAATTCCTTTCCCTGAGCACCTCAGACGTTTTGTGCTACCTCAGCCTACTCAGCCTCCTCCGCCTATCATCACTGAGATTGTTGAGCATCCTGGTGTTTCTGCTCCTCAGGGTGCTACTGCAGCTGCTCCTCCTCCAGAGGATTTCTCAGTTGATCCAGAGTCTCAGGGGTTCGAGATTGTTTTGCCCTCCTCATCTGCTACTGCTAGGACACTCACCCTTAGAATTAGACTTTGTGTTAGGGTTGAGATTTTTGTTTGGAGTGTCAGTATATATGGATGATGTTGTCTGGATGATATTATTATGACTGTTGATATTGTATTGATGTTATATATATATTGTTCACTTTTTTGGATGTACATGGTGTTGTCGATGTATTTTGTGCCATTTGTAACATTCACACACAGATATATATATATATGCAAATCTTCATGTGAGAACATTTCGCACCGTGTGAAATGAATTTTAGTTTATTTTTTGAAATTTTTTTTCAAACATTCTTTTTTCCACCATCATATGTTGTTATACACCCCTCAAAAAATAATAATTGAGAAATAATGTCATTTGGCCTTCGACCAAGGCATTTCATCAAATTCGCACGTTTTGAGACCATTAAATTTGTAACGGGTGGATGGGTGCTCTAATCCCCAACGGGTTCACCCATTATTTTCCCTGGGGTATATAATTGTATGGATTAAACATCAAAAAAAATTTGAAAAAAAATTTCAAAAAATATATATAATGTTTTCGCACCGTGCGAAACCCCCTTTTTTCACAACCGAAGATCATTATATATATATATACTAGTCATAACCCGTGCCCGCGGGCACGGTTCATTTAAGATTTTCCCCCGCGAAATCTTTGTTCCCAAACATTATTTACACAGTCAAATTTGTGCGGAACAAAAAATTCGGCGTAGAACAATAAATTCGGCGAGGGCGCTCTTGAGTCGGAACAATAAATTAGCGTAAAAAAATTTAGCCCTTCGGCGCGCGGGCGCCTTCGGCGCGCGGGCGCCTTCGGCGCGCGGGCGCCTTCGGCGCGCGGGCGCCTTCGGCGCGCGGGGTGGAAGTGTATAAGTGTGTGTGTATGGTGTGTGGGTAAAAAGTGAAATAAGAGGGGTTTTAAGCAAAAAAGGATAATATGTGGTATTCTGCCCAAATGTAGTGATTGTGAGGGGTTTGAAAACAAAAGGAAAAAAGTGGTGTGTTTTCCAAACACTCATCTCAACCCTTCTTTTACCAAGATTAAATCCTAGCCATTCTTCTATCAACCTCTTTATACATCAGCATGACATCAGCTTGTCCCAGTCAGCCCTAAAATTCAAAAACCTCTGTGTTTTAATATATAGATATAGGTAAATCTTCATGTGAGAACATTTCGCACGGTGCGAAAATGTTTTTATCTTTTTTTTGAAATTTTTTTTTTCAAAAATTCTTTTTTCCACCCTCATTATATGTTGTTATAACCCCCTCAAAAAATAATGGTTGAGAAATAATGTCATTTGGCCTTCGATCAAGGCATTTCATCAAATTCGCACGTTTTGAGACCGTTAAATTTGTAACGGGTGGATGGGTGCTCTAATCCCCAACGGGTTCACCCATTATTTTCCCTGGGGTATATAATTGTATGGATTAAATATCAAAACAAAAATTTTTGAAAAAAAAATTTCAAAAAAATAAAAAAAAAGTTTTCGCACGGCTTTCGCACGGGGTTTTTCGCACCCGAAGATTGCCCTATATATATATATATATATATATATATATATATATGAGAATAATGGCTATCATACGCCATATGAGAGCTTCTCTCATACGCCCTCTCACATAAAGCACCCAAGTACAACCAAGTACAAGCCCATGTGGGCTTGTACTTGGGTGCTTTATGTGAGAGGGAGTATGAGAGAAGCTCTCATATGGCGTATGATACCCATTAATCCCTATATATATATATATATATATATATATATTGACGAGTAATAGGCTATCTTTATTAGAATCTAAAAATAATATACAATGAATAAACGCTAGTGAGTAGTAGAAATTAATAGAGAGAGCGGGGATAGAACACAAGCATCGTCACCCACTGCATCTTGTTAACTTCTGCTATACTAGGCGTTTCAAAAAATTACAAATGAAACAAACTAGCGACAAAAGACCAATGAGACCCTATGGAAGGGTGGTTAACCAGCATCAACAAATCCCCACTTTGCAAATGTGCTTGCATCTGAAGCGCCATCAATATCCATATTGCGCATGGAGAGAAGGACATCAGCCGCCATTTCCTCAAATAAGGGGGGTTTCACAAGTTTGTCCCCCTCAAAAATTCTCTTGTTTCTTTGCTTCCAAATGTGCCACACCATACTCGCCAATGCTGTTTTAGCTAGCACCCCTACTGGATCAGAGCCATTATAACGAGAAATAAATAAGTCACATGTATCAGCTAAAGTAGATGGAACAGTTCCTTTGAACCCGAGCTTGAGAAGACTTCTGCTGAGTATATAACGGGAATAATCACATTCAAAGAAGAGATGATTGATACTCTCAGAGGAGAGACCATCACAAAGTACACAAGTCTGATCTGGTATGACACCCCTCCTGTATAAGTGATCTTTGGTAGGAAGCTTATCGTGAAGTGCACGGAGCAGGCAAATGGACATCTTAGGCACCAATTCTTTATACCAAACCGCATGAAAATACTTGAAGGGTGGTCTCACAGTCCGGGACCCTTCCCAAGCTGCACAGAAAGTGAAGCTTGTGCCAGAAACCCACGCCCAACTTTCTTGGCCGTGAGTTAGGGGGGATTGGCCGCAGGATGGGGAGTAAGGACCTGATACTGTACTCATCCTTCCAACCACTAGAGGTCCAAAAATCACTGATGCGTAGGGATTCCTTTCCTGGATGAGGAGTCTGCAGAAGATAGAGGGGGGCCTTTGGGGTGCCAGTTATCAAACCAAAACGAAGTAGAAGGTCCATCGCTTACCTTGCGTTTGATGAGTTTTTGTGAAATATTAGTGGTCCTAATGAGGAATTTCCAGGTTCCGGATTGAGGGGGCCTTGCCGTGGTGGAATAAAATCCGCTAGTAATTGTATAATAATGCCTCCTCATATAATTAGCCCAGACCCCATTGGTGGTAAGCAATCTCCACGTAAGCCTAACACCAGAAGCCACATTCAAATCTTCCAGTAGTCTCAGACCCACTCCTCCTTTTTTAGAGGCACATAAGTCCTTCCATGCCCAAATATTCAGGTTGCCACATATGAATTTTCTGCAAGCAGCAGTAATAGCACGGATAACAGAAGGAGGAATACAATAAGCTTGCATCCAGAAAGAAACAATACCATAAATCACAGATCGAACCAGCTCAATTCTTCCAGAGATAGAAAGCAGAGAAGACGACCATCCCAAGAGCCTCTTTTTACATTTATCCAATAGCCTACTGAATAAGGAAGCCTTATGGTAATTAGAAGACAGTGGCAGGCCCAAATACGTGGTAAGAGAAGTCACCATTTTAATACTGATGCTATTTTCCAGGTCTCTAGGATTGCGCTCACCTTTGCTGAAGATGGCAGAACTCTTATCCCAATTAATATGGAGGCCAGAGAAAAGATTAAAATTGAGCAATAAATCCTTAAGCCCCTTAAAGGAACGGGGGTTAGCCCTGCAGAATACAAGAAGATCATCTGCAAAAGGAGGTGAGATATAGACCCAAACCTTCGCATAGGTTGAATCAAGCGGCTGGATTCAGCTCTGGCCATGAGGAGAGAAAATGCCTCCATGACTAGAACGAAGAGGAAGGGAGAGAGGAGATCACCTTGTCGTAGTCCTCTATTAGATGAAAAATATCCCTCTGGAGACCCCTCAATTAACACAGAGAACATTGGAGTATAGATACATTCCGAGATCCAATTTACAAATCTGCCCCTGAATCCCATCTGATGAAGAAGGAAGAAAATGAATTCTCTATTCACACTGTCAAATGCCTTCTTGAGATCTAGTTTTAAATAGGCTCTGGCCCCCATGGGATTGCTGAAATCACGAATCTGCTCATGCGCAATAAGAGTGCAATCTGCCAGTAGTCTGTCTTTGAGAAATGCAGCCTGGTTGGGAGATATAAGATCACATATGACATGACCTTGCTGATTATTTTATAGATGACGTTGCAGCAGGAAATAGGTCTGTAGTCATTAAGTCTAGTAGCATGGGCGCTTTTAGGAACAAGCGTAAGGAAGGTATGGTTAACCTGAGGTAGCATGCGGCCAGAATTAAAAAAAGATGAAACTTTATTGATAACATCATTCCCTACAACCTCCCATGCTTGTTGGAAGAAATAAGCGTTGAATCCATCTGGGCCAGGGGCTTTGTCTCTCTATTTGGAACACAGCAGTCTTGATCTCTGTAGCAGAAACATTTCTATCCATCCAAGCTTTGGCCTCCAGGGTAAGCTTACGCTTGGGAATAAGGTTTGGGAACACATTCCAATAGTCATCTTGGTTATGTAAGTTCCTGTAAAAGAGAGGGGCTTCCTTTCTCAGATCATCAGAACTGGTGTCTCTTTCACCATGAGCATTAAAAAGGTAGCTCAGATTGCTATGACATTCACTGTACTTCATGGCCGTGTAGAAAAATTTGGAGTTTCTATCACCCAATGTTAACCAATTTTGCCGGCTCTTTTGACGCAAGTCTTGCTCCTCAACATCTAAAGCAGAGGCTAGATTGAAAGATGCCATTTTTTCTTGCTGTTGCAAATTAATGTCACCAGGCAAACGGCTATCCTGTTGCAACATTTCCAAGACCTGGCGGCATGAATGAGTTTGCAGTGATTTCATATGTTCGGCAACCCAACATTTCAGCTTGCCCTTTAAATATTTGAGAATATAAACCAGTCTGTGCATTGCCGAAGCCCCCAATTGAGACCCCCAATTGTTACGGACAAAGTCATGGTACCCAGCAAAAGAAGTCCAGGAGTTATAGAATTTAAATGGCTTGGAAAAAGATGATACCTTAGTGTGAAGATAAACAATCATAGCAGAGTGATCACACATTGTATCATTGTCTATCTTATATGAGAGAATTTTGTGAAAATGTCTCCTTGTATGTGATATCATCTTTGTGATGTGAATTGAGACGTTTTTTTCTTGTGACTCTTAATGTTGATATTGGACTCTCATTCCTCTAATCAGCTAAGTTTATAATGTGGTAAATGAGTTTTTGATTTGTATATTGACGTGCGTTTATATTTTATATATCCATGCATGGCTTCTTAGTGATTTTCCGTTGTTTTCCGTTGTTTCATATCCGTTCTTTTGTGTTTTTTTGTATCTTTTCACTTTCTCCGTGTTTTTATGCAAATGCAGGAGTTTCCAGCGTTGGGGACATACAAAGCAGATATCATGAGTCCCCAGAGCAACGGGAGGTGTCACGCGCGATCCCGAGGGCCAAACGTCAAAGAATACCAAGTTTCAGCCCTCAACCGATCGGATGGACAGAGCCACCCGATCGGTTGATGTACGCGTATCCGACCCGGACAGGAGCAGAAGTGAAGAGCAGCTCACCCGATCGGTTCAGCGATCCGGTGAGATCGACAGAGCTCTCAGTTTTTGGAGCTGAATTCCAACCGATCGGGTGACACTCACCCGATCGGTTCATCTGTAGCCGAATTTCCCCAATTCACGACCCGATGACGCCAACCGCTCAGCTCAGCGACCGGTTGATGCATCTGAAGCCCGATGGCCAAAGCGACTGTCAGCTCACCCGATCGGTTGATGCTTCAACCGATCGGGTGGCCGCATTTTCTATATATAATGACCTAGGGTTTTTTTCTGAACGATCCGAATTGTATTTTCTGACTTTTTGGGACTTTTGACGGATGGACTTTTATTTTGTCTTGTAAGTGTTCTGATCATTCTGTAACTTTGATATATTGTTCTTAATACTATTTGCTTCTCTTTTCTATTGCTTGATTATGATTTCAATAGTTGAATTTGACTGTGATGCTATTTTCGCCATGAATTGTGAGTAGTTCCCCAATCTGGGATTTTGGTGGAAACCCATTCGTGGATTCTCCCTAGAACGACCATAGGATTAGGATTTCGATAGGGTTTAGGAGTTTAGATGGTTACGCTGGGCGTTTTATTGTCACTGATGGGAGAGACCGCCTTTGACCGTCGGGCAAGGGGAAATAAAACTCGCGTTTGATCCCCTAACCACAGCTCACGCCCCTAACGTAGACATTGAATCCTAGCGCGTGGGAACGACAGGATGAAATGTTGGGAGTAATCGTTGCGAGCTTAGTGCTCCCGGAGTCGGTCGTTGTTAATGGACATGGGAATGCCCACCGTCCGAACCCGGGTAGTCCTAGCGTATCATCCTGGGCATCGACTGGAATATCGGGCCCATGGGACACTGGTATCACTCTTAGAAGCAACGTCTCACCACTAAACCCTAAAATCCAATCGTATTCCTATCCGTCGGTCGTAATAGAGTGGACACATGATAGGGTGGAAACCAAAGTCCTATGTTCCCTTTTATACATTACATCCTTCGTATTTCTATACCGTGACAACCTACCGATTGTTCGGGCTAGCTCACCCATCGGGTGAACCTGTTCCTTCTTGACAACAAGCACAACACACGCCTCCCTGAGTTCGACCCCCAAGCCACACAACAACACCATGCGCTTGCGGTTATAAATATTTAAATCTGGTATCCTTGATCTCACTGCATATATTGCCAAATCTAGGGGACGTCAAGCTTTATGGCGCCGTTGCCGGGGAGGCAACGTGCTTGTTTATTTTAGAACCCTGTGAACCCTAGAGTCTAGTTCATATCCTCACCACGCGATAATTTTCGCATTCTACATTTTTATTTTTATTTTTATTCTTTACTTTCTGTTTATTTTTTATTCTTCACGGGTGTTTCTTGATTTTTCATACGCAGGAATACAAGAAGTCTCGACGACTTGATTCCTCTAGATCCTGAGATAAACGCCACCGTGAGGCGTCTGAACGCCGAGAGAAGAAGAAGGGAAGAGTCTGCAAACATGGGAGAGAATACCCCTCCCCAGAAGTCCCTGCTTGAATACTCGATGTCGTCCATCGGGTCCACGTCTAGCATCCAACCCCCGGCCATTACGGCTGGAAGTTTTGAGCTGAAGCCGTCATTGGTGACGTGGATCCAACAAGACCAATTTTCAGGGGCACCAATGGAGAGCCCGATTGAGCATCTGGACTCATTCTTGGAGAAGTGCGACACCTTCCGAATCAACGGTGTGTCGACTGAAGCAATCCGGCTCAAACTGTTCCCATTCTCTCTGAGGGATAAAGCCAAACAATGGCTAAAGGGGAAGGACCCCAATACCTTCACAACTTGGGAGAAGTTGTCCAACGCTTTCCTGAACAAATTCTTTCCCCCAGGAAAGACGATGAAGCTGAGGAGCGAGATCTCCTCCTTCTCCCAAGGCAGCCACGAATCCTTGCATGAGGCATGGATGAGATATAAGGAGATGCAACGGAGATGCCCTCACCATGAGCTTTCCAAATGACAGATCATTAATTTGTTCTACAATGGATTGAGGGATGATCTGAAATCTTCGATGGATGCCGCGGCTGGAGGGTCCTTTATGTCAAGAAACGAGGAAGATGCCGGAAGCATTCTAAAGAACATGGCATCTAATAATGAGAGGTGGGGTGATGAGCGCGCCACACCCAGATCTGGAGGTATGCACCGAGTAGAAGAGGTCGACAAATTGTTTAGCAAATTCGATTTGCTATCTACCCAGATCTCGGCGTTTATGGTAGGAGCTGGAGGTTCCAATATTCAGCATGTGGCAGCAGTAGAAGCTGAAGGCTTGGGAGGCTTTGATGGTGGTGATATCTCACCACCGGTGGATCAAGCGAGCGCTCTTTTCTATAACCCGACGGGTAATGCGCCATATCCACCAAGGACAAGCTCAAATCCGGCGTATTCTCCAAATAACCGGAACCACCCAAACCTGAGCTATAGGGCACCATATCGCAGCCGCAACAACCTCAGCAACAATTGTATCAGCCAGCTCGGCAGCAGCAACAGTCGTACCAGCAGCAACAACAGCCCCAGCAGATGTACCAGCAGTATCCCCCGGGAATCAGCAGCCCCGTAACAGCAGCAACCATATGGCCAACAACGGGAAATCTCTCCGGTCGAGAACCTCTTGACCCAATACATAACAAACCAGGAGAAGATTAATCCGCAGCTGCAGATGGGACAGAAGACCTTGACCAACCAAGTAACCCAGCTGGGGTTGCAAATGGCAAATCTTCAGAGGGCACAGAGCCAATTGCCAGGTCAGCCGAAGGTCAATCCTAGGGGGCCAAATCAAACATTAGCGTTGACGCATGACCATGCAAATGTGTCTGCGATAGTATTGAGAAGCGGCACACAGATTCCAACTATGGAGGCCGCCAAAGAACCCGAAGCTCCGTTGGTCGATGGGCTACCAAATGAAAAAGCAAATGACGACGAAACTTCGTCATCAAAGATCATGACTCCGGAGGGAGTCTCTGAGGAAGAAATGAAGAAGAATGAGGAGGGCAACTTGAGAGTCTATAAACCTGTGGTGCCATTTCCTCAAAGACTTGCCAAAGCAAAGATAGACGAGAAATACGACAAGTTTTTCGACATGGTCAAAGATTTGAGTTTGCAGATCCCCTTCCTAGAGGCTATAGAGACCATTCCTTCTTATGCTAAATTTCTGAAGGATTTGGTGACAAAGGGGACAAGGAATGAAAAGGTCGTCCTGACAGCGGAGTGATGCGCTCTGATTCAACAAGCGAGTCTGCCAAAACTCAAGGACCCAGGGAGCTTCTCCATCCCATGCTCGATAGGAGAGGTGAAAATCAATCAGGCGCTCGTCAACTTGGGCGTGAGCGTGAGTCTGATGCCTCTATCTTTATTCAAGAGGGTAAAAATGGGCGACCTTGAACCCACCGAAATGACGCTGCAACTTGTAGACAGATCAATGAAATACCCGGTGGGGGTTGTGGACGACATACCAGTGAACGTCAGCGGCGTACACGTGCCTGTGGATTTTGTGATAATGGACATGCCGAATGACAACCACACCCCGATTATCCTCGGGAGGCCCTTCATGGCGACCGCTGGAGTACTTATTGATGTGAAGAAAGGGAAGCTGACCCTAAATGTGGGCGACCAGAAAGTCGAATTTGATTTGGGATTGTCGATGAAGCATCCACCGGAGGAGCAAAGTTGCACTGTGCTGGAAGCTGAAGAAGAAAGAGTCGTAAAGCCTGGGTCTTGGGAGATTCTCTCGAGGAACCCCCCCCCCGATAGCGTGGGGAGCCTTGAGGAGCACGACGGATTGAAAGAAGAAGAAGTAGCTGGAGAAGTGTGTGTCTCACAGACGACTCCTCCCGGATTCAAGAAGGTTGCTCCGACGAGGAGCAAGGGAAAAGAGCCCTTGGAGCTCACTACTGAGGAAGTCCGGATCCTGCGAAGAGTGTCGGTAGACGCCAACGTGAGGGAGAAGCCCCCGGACACCACCAACGGGAAGATCGTAGAGAGCACTACCTGTCACCTCTGCCACCGACAAGGACCGCTGCTCCAAAAGCTGATGGGATGCCAATCATTGGGCATTGTAACGACTGCTTTTCGTGTATCTGGATTTAATATAATATAATATATGTTTTGGTGGATTTTCTCCTATTGTGTGGTTTTTGTCTCCGTAGATTTCATTTTCGATCGATTCGTCGTATTTTCTCGCTTCTTCCATAGGATTGTCGATTTCGAAGTATGTCACTCGTGACGGACTTCATAACGGTCGTATCTAACTGTTAGATCAAGCCTAGGAGTCTTAGGAATCGATCCCGGGGCCCCGCGCTCCGTATCGGTACTTTTCTGTGCTCATTAGCCGGTGTAAGAAGGGCCACCGACCGACTAGATGACGATCCAGTCGGTCGACAATCCTTCTTGGACCGACTAGTTAGCTTTCTAAATTTCTCAGGAGTTACTGTTTATCGTTAGTCGGTCTAAGAACGTTGGTTGACCGACTAGGTTGCAAACTAGTCGGTCAGCAATGCTTCTTGAACCGACTAACTCATCATATTATTTTTGTATCAGTTACTGCTTACTCTTAGTCGGTCTAAGAACGTTCATCGACCGACTAGATGCTAAACTAGTCGGTCAGTACTTGTTCATGGACCGACTAACTCTAGAATCCTATTTTCGTTCAGGAGTTACTGTTTGCACTTAGTCGGTCTGCGTTGGTCGACCGACCGACTAGTTGCCAAACTAGTCGGTCAGTGGTTGCTCTTTGACCGACTAACCAGTGTTAAAACCCTAATTTCTGGGCAGCCGCCAGCCCAACCTATAAATACCCCTCCCAAACGACTTCTTCTTCTCCAACACGACCCAAAACCCTAGAATCTTCCCCCTTCAGCCCCCATCTTCCTTCAAGCTCCATTTCTCCATTCCAATCCCTAAATCCATCATCCAAACCATCCATCTACTCTATCTACCTCTCATCTTCCCCAAAATCTCACTCAAATCCATCAAAATCCCCAAATCCCCCAAAACCCTAGTTTCCCCAATTCTTCTCCAAACTTTTCCAGATCTGATCCTAGGGTTCCCCGGAGTGTTCCTTCCGTCTCCTCTCGGTAAGAAATCGATCTACCGTTGTTTTATTAACTTATCTATATTTTTATGAAACCCTAATTAATTTCATGTGTTTGGTGTTTGTTTCCCCCTAAACAGCGATTTCCTCGTAGATAGCATCCGTGTAACGAGGTTGATCGTCATCCCCGGTGCTAGGCAAGTGAAACTTGCCACTTAGGGTTTAGGCCATGTTTTAGGCCATTTGCTAGTTGTAGGCGTAAAAGAGGCTAGGCGACGAAATGATACTCGCCTAGGCGCAAATTGGGGAATTAGCTTGACAACGAAGCTAATCCCGACATTTAGCATGTTGCACAATTAACATGTCATGTTTACTTTCAATTAACGGTACGCGAATATGTTCATGTCATTGCATTTCGCCTGTCACGTTTAATTTAATTAACTGTACGCAAATAAATTGTCATGACCTCGCATTCTTTAGGTATTGCTGTGATTGCGTAGCTTCGCTACAATGTTGTGTTCCTGGCTCGTGTTCCAGAAGCGGGCCATGTGTTGGTTGATAGCCAATGCCCGAATTGCGTGTTCCGGCTAGGTGTTCCCTACGCCATACTTGTGTTCCTGGCTCGTGACCAGAAGCGAGCATAATGAGTTGGAAACCCCAACGCTCGATGTACTGAATTGTGAACCTAGAATGCGAGCTCAATGTGCGGGGCAACCCTAGGCTCACTAGATGAGCTCAATGTGCAGGGACCCCAGGCTCCATATCGTGTGGGTTTTGAGTAGTGTTTAGTGCCGATCGGTCTGAAATGCTATACCATTCAGCGAAGGGCTTAAACACCTACAAAATGTGAATTGATTGAATTGATAGTAGCTTGGCTACTCTTGTCTTGTCCCGATGATTGTTCTCTTGTACAAATAGTCTTGCCATGTTTTAAATTGTGCACTCATGTTATAACTGCCATGTCATGCATACTAAACTGCTAGGTTGCTAGATGCCTCACTTTCAGTTTCCTTGCCCAAGTCTTTTTAGACTTGCTGACATGTGCCCCTTTACTCTTTTGGGTGACACATGTTAGATCCTGAGCCCGAGTACCTCGTTGAGGACGAGGTGTTTGCTGACGCCGAGCCCGAGCTTGTGTTTGACGGGGAGTACGTGGACACTGGGGACCAGTCCTAGTGTCTTCGTTGTGCTTTACTTTTGTTTAGACAGTTGTTTTGTTATCGGTGCGTAGCACCTATACTTTGTTGTTGTCGTTGCTTTTGTTGGCCTTGTTCTGGGCCCTTAGACTCTTTTCTTTTAGCCTGGTGGCTTTTCTGGATGTTGGTCTTTTGTTGATGTTGGACAATTTGTGAGATGTGGAATTTTATTTCAGTCTCGCCTTGTGTTATTATTGTTATTCTGTTGTGGTTACAGGGACCTGTTTATGTATTGTGGACGCTTATCGGGTTTGGGGCTTCACAGCTCCACTCTCGTGCGGACCTTTTCACGTCTCGCCTCCATTTTAGGGAAGCGGGTCGTGACAGGTTTTAGTGGTGGCCCATGCAGGTCCTCTGTAACTGCGATTTTTGGAATAGCGATAATAATATTAGAATGTCCAATAAACTAAGTTTGACGTCCGAGTCATAAGCTATGAGTCTAATCTGATTCGTTTTCTGTGTCACTAGATGGCAGGAAGGCGTTTCACCCGTGGTGGTGTTAGTGGTGCGCTCCCTCATGATGAGGAGCCTGAGCGGGAACCCACCAGCGGTGAGATGATGCGGATGATGCTCCAGATGATGCAAGTGCAGCAGGGCGTGCTTTTGCAAGTCCAGAATGCTCCACTTGCTCGAGCTGCCCGGGCTCTTCCGGATGTTCCTCGCTCTGAGCCAGGAGCGAAGCAATTTCGGGAGCTGGGTCCCGCATATTTTGATGGTTCTGAGGGTCCTCTGGCTGTCGATGAGTGGATTCGGAACGTCGAGGACAATCTGAAGATAGCCAAGATCACCCCGGCTGGATGGGTTGATTTGGCGAAGAGGCAGCTCAAGGATAACGCCAGGAATTGGTGGGATGCGGAAGAGAAATTGTTGGTGGAGCCGATAGCTTGGGCTACCTTCAAAGCCAGATTTGAGGGTGAGTTCTTTCCGAAGGCTGCCAAGGAGGAGATGCTGCAGCGTTTTATCGATCTGAAGCAGGGGAACTCGTCGGTGGACATGTATCACCAAGAGTTCATGAGGCTGAGTCGGTTTGCGCCGAAGATGGTGCAGGACGCTGAGGAGAGAGCTCAGAGGTTCTTGCAGGGACTCGCTTCGGAGCTCCAGAGCTTTGTGACCTCTTCCGACCGGGAGTCATATCAGAAGGTTCTGGTAGCAGCTAAGAGGCAGGAGCTGCTCGTGAACCAGAGGAAGGGGTCTGTTGTTGGTGCTGGGAAGAGGCCTGTGGAACAGGCGAGAGCTGTGGTTAGACCTGGATTCAGGCCTAATCAGTCTGCTCAGTTTAAGAGGCCAGGAGGGTCTATTCCGAAGTTTTGCCATTTCTGCGGCAAGCCTGGTCACGTCAAGGATCAGTGTCGGAAGTTTCTGGGCCAGTGTCTGGTTTGCGGTGATGCTTCTCATGTCGCGAAGGATTGTCGGCATGCGGATCCGCTGCGGAGGGCTCCTGTTGCAGCTCAGCCGTTGCAGCAGCGAGCGCCTGTTCCTGCTGGACGTGGAGCAGCTCTTGTTCCGCAGAGGCAGGCTTTTCGGCAGGCTGTTCCGCCGAGGAGGCAGGCTTTTCTGATGACCGCTGCGGAGAGCGCGGCTGTGGATGAGGTTATCGCAGGTAATCCTCACTCTAGCTGTTACTTTCCTAGCTGGTTTTGATTGTTAGATTGTGTTGTTTGCTTGAACATGTTTGTTTGCTAGAATAGGGTTTGATTGTTAATTGCTTGATTAGGTGTGATTTTGGTTTGCACATTTCCTGCACGAGTCCTCTTTGACTCTGGTGCATCGATGTGTATTATTTCTCGGAGCTTCGTGGAGAGGCATTCCTTGTCGACGTCCCCTCTTCCAAAGAGTTGGAATATCGTTACAGGGAATGGTGTGGTCTCGGTGCATCGTGGTTGCAATTCTTGCTCGTTGGTGGTCTGTGGGCATGAGCTTTTCGCTGATTTCATTGTCCACGACATCATCAACTATGATGCAGTTCTTGGGATGGACTGGCTTGCGAGCTTCTACGCTACGATTGACTGCAGGAGGAAGAAGGTAGTGTTCGAGATTCCCGGACACCCAGTGTTTGAGTTCAGTCGTGGTAGCAGTTCGCTTGGTCCTGTCAGATTTCGGGCCAGGCCGGTGGAGGCTGTGGCTATGCAGATGGAGCTGGAGTGGCCAGCTGTGGTGCGTGATTTTGGCGACGTCTTCCCCGAGGAGATGTCTGGTTTGCCGCCTGATCGAGCTTTGGAATTTTCTATCGATCTTGTTCCAGGTGCGCAGCCGATTTCGAAGGCGCCGTATCGTATGGCACCTGCAGAGTTGGAAGAGTTGCGGAAGCAGTTGGATGAGCTTTTGCAGAAGGGTTATATTAACCCTAGCGTGTCTCCGTGGGGAGCACCGGTGTTGTTGGTTAAGAAGAAGGATGGTTCGCGTCGCATGTGCGTGGACTATCGGGAGTTGAATGCGGTGACCATTAAGAATAAATACCCGTTGCCTCGCATCGATGATATTTTTGATCAGCTTGGAGGTTCGAGGGTGTTTTCTAAATTGGATTTGAGGAGTGGTTACCATCAGTTGAAGGTGAAGAAGGGAGATGTTCCGAAGACAGCGTTTAGGACGAAGTATGGACACTATGAGTTCGTGGTTATGCCTTTCGGCGTAACTAACGCGCCCGCAGTTTTCATGAATCTGATGAACCTGATTTTCTACGACTTTTTGGATAAGTTTGTCGTTATCTTTATTGACGACATTCTGATCTATTCGAAGTCGGAGGAAGAGCATGCCTCGCACTTAAGGACGGTGTTGGAGATTTTGAGGAAGCATCGTTTGTATGCTAAGTTTTCGAAGTGCGAGTTTTGGCTGGATCGAGTTGCTTTTCTCGGGCATGTGGTGACTGGAGATGGTATTTCAGTGGATCCCGAGAAGATTCGGGCCATCAGGGAGTGGCTTGTTCCGTCGTCAGCGTCTGAGATTCGGAGTTTTCTTGGACTTGCTGGTTACTATCGGCGATTCATTAAGGACTTTTCTCATATTGCTGAGCCGATGACCAGGTTGACGCGGAAGGATGTTGCTTTTGTTTGGTCGGGTGATTGCGAGAGTGCTTTTGGTGTTCTGAAGGAGAGGTTGACGACTGCCCCTATTCTTGTTGTGCCTGATCGCAGCGGTGGATTTGAGATCTTTTGCGATGCTTCTGGCAAGGGTCTCGGTTGTGTGTTGCATCAGCACGGGCATGTTGTGGCGTATGCGTCTCGTCAGCTTAAGGTTCACGAGAAGAATTATCCGACGCATGATTTGGAGTTGGCTGCCGTTGTGTTTGCTCTTAAGATTTGGAGGCACTTCTTGCTGAGTGAGAAACTGAAGATTTTCACCGACCACAAAAGCTTGAAGTACATTTTCACTCAGAAGGAGCTCAACATGCGACAGCGTCGATGGTTGGAGCTTATGGCGGATTATGATATTGATTTGCAGTTTCACCCTGGCAAGGTGAATGTGGTTCCGGATGCTTTGCGTAGGCTTCCGGCGGTGATGATTTTGACCTCGCAGTGGAGATTGCAGCAGGATTTTTGTGAGTCTGTCGTGGAGATTGTTCTTCCAGGAGAGGCTTCGTCGTTGATGTACATGCAGGTGCAGTCGACGATCGTGGATCGGATTAAGGCTGGCCAGGCTGAGGAGCCGAAGCTGGTAAGGATTCGGGAGCAGGTGGAAGCCGGTTTGCGGACTGACTTTTTGATTCATGAGGATGGCTCGCTGAGGTTTGGAGCCAGGTTGTGTGTGCCTGCTGGGGATATCAGAGAGGAATTGATGGAGGAGGCACACAGTTCGCCGTATTCTGTGCATCCTGGTGGCACCAAGATGTACCAGGATCTTCGTCTGAATTATTGGTGGCATGGTATGAAGAGGAGCGTGGCTCGGAGTGTAGCCAAGTGTTTGGTTTGCCAGCAAGTAAAGGCGGAGCATCAGCGTTCGGCCGGGTTGCTACAACCGCTTCCGATTCCGGAGTGGAAGTGGCAACACATCACTATGGATTTCGTGACTGGACTACCTCGGAGTCCGAAGCAGAATGACGCGATTTGGGTGATCGTAGATCGAGTGACCAAATCGGCGCACTTTATTCCGTTCCGAGTGGGACAGTCCACTGAGGCGCTAGCGAGGAGATATATGGAGGTAAAATTCTTTTACTCTCCGTTTTATTTCCTTTTCCTAGTTTAGATAGTGATGTAACGTGAATCGTGCAGGAGATTGTGCGACTTCATGGAGTCCCCGTGAGTATCGTGTCGGACAGAGACACGAGGTTCACATCTCAGTTCTGGCAGAGTTTGCAGAAGAGCTTGGGTACGCGTCTGAGTTTCAGCACGGCGTACCATCCGCAGACGGATGGCCAGTCCGAGAGGACGATTCAGATTTTGGAAGACATGCTGAGGGCGTGCATGTTGGATTTCAAGGGTTCGTGGGAGGACCATCTACATCTGGTAGAGTTTTCCTACAACAACAGCTTCCAGGCGAGTATTGGCATGGCGCCATTCGCCGCTCTTTATGGGAGGAAATGTCGATCGCCATTGAGTTGGGATGATGTTGGTGATCGGGAGTTGTTGGGACCTGAGATGATCGTGGAGGCCGTGGATATCGTCAGGAATATTCGGGAGAGGTTGAGAATTGCTCAGGACCGTTTTAAGCATTGGGCGGATGCTAAACGTCGTCCTTTGGAGTTTCAGCTGGGCGACCATGTGTTCTTGAAGATTTCCCCGAATCGTGGTGTGATTCGTTTCGGGAAGCGTGGAAAGTTGAGCCCGCGATACATTGGACCGTTTGACGTTTTGGAGAGGGTTGGCGAGGTAGCTTATCGCTTGGCCTTGCCGCCATCTTTGGAAGGAGTTCACGATGTTTTCCATGTGTCGCAGCTTCGTCGATACATTAGCGATCCGTCTCATGCTGTGGATTTTTCGGAGATTACCGTTCGCCCCGATATGACGTATGACCAGCATCCAGTGCAGATTCTGGACAGGCGTCAGAAATCGCTTCGAAACAAGGTTGTCAATCTTGTGAGGGTGATGTGGCGACACGGTTCACCTGGAGAGTCTACTTGGGAGAATGAGGATGAGATGCGAGAGCGTTTCCCACTTTTGTTTCCGGACTCGTGAGTTTTTGGAAATTCCGAGGACGGAATTTTTCTTAAGTTGGGGAGGATGTAACGACTGCTTTTCGTGTATCTGGATTTAATATAATATAATATATGTTTTGGTGGATTTTCTCCTCTTGTGTGGTTTTTGTCTCCGTAGATTTCATTTTCGATCGATTCGTCGTATTTTCTCGCTTCTTCCGTAGGATTGTCGATTTCGAAGTATGTCACTCGTGACGGACTTCATAACGGTCGTATCTAACTGTTAGATCAAGCCTAGGAGTCTTAGGAATCGATCCTGGGGCCCCGCGCTCCGTATCGGTACTTTTCTGTGCTCATTAACCGGTGTAAGAAGGGCCACCGACCGACTAGATGACGATCCAGTCGGTCGGCAATCCTTCTTGGACCGACTAGTTAGCTTTCTAAATTTCTCAGGAGTTACTGTTTATCGTTAGTCGGTCTAAGAACGTTGGTTGACCGACTAGGTTGCAAACTAGTCGGTCAGCAATGCTTCTTGAACCGACTAACTCATCATATTATTTTTGTATCAGTTACTGTTTACTCTTAGTCGGTCTAAGAACGTTCATCGACCGACTAGATGCTAAACTAGTCGGTCAGTACTTGTTCATGGACCGACTAACTCTGGAATCTTATTTTCGTTCAGGAGTTACTGTTTGCACTTAGTCGGTCTGCGTTGGTCGACCGACCGACTAGTTGCCAAACTAGTCGGTCAGTGGTTGCTCTTTGACCGACTAACCAGTGTTAAAACCCTAATTTCTGGGCAGCCGCCAGCCCAACCTATAAATACCCCTCCCAAACGACTTCTTCTCCAACACGACCCAAAACCCTAGAATCTTCCCCCTTCAGCCCCCATCTTCCTCCAAGCTCCATTTCTCCATTCCAATCCCTAAATCCATCATCCAAACCATCCATCTACTCTATCTACCTCTCATCTTCCCCAAAATCTCACTCAAATCCATCAAAATCCCCAAATCCCCCAAAACCCTAGTTTCCCCAATTCTTCTCCAAACTTTTCCAGATCTGATCCTAGGGTTCCCCGGAGTGTTCCTTCCGTCTCCTCTCGGTAAGAAATCGATCTACCGTTGTTTTCTTAACTTATCTATATTTTTATGAAACCCTAATTAATTTCATGTGTTTGGTGTTTGTTTCCCCCTAAACAGCGATTTCCTCGTAGATAGCATCCGTGTAACGAGGTTGATCGTCATCCCCGGTGCTAGGCAAGTGAAACTTGCCACTTAGGGTTTAGGCCATGTTTTAGGCCATTTGCTAGTTGTAGGCGTAAAAGAGGCTAGGCGACGAAATGATACTCGCCTAGGCGCAAATTGGGGAATTAGCTTGACAACGAAGCTAATCCCGACATTTAGCATGTTGCACAATTAACATGTCATGTTTACTTTCAATTAACGGTACGCGAATATGTTCATTTCATTGCATTTCGCCTGTCACGTTTAATTTAATTAACTGTACGCAAATAAATTGTCATGACCTCGCATTCTTTAGGTATTGCTGTGATTGCGTAGCTTCGCTACAATGTTGTGTTCCTGGCTCGTGTTCCAGAAGCGGGCCATGTGTTGGTTGATAGCCAATGCCCGAATTGCGTGTTCCGGCTAGGTGTTCCCTACGCCATACTTGTGTTCCTGGCTCGTGACCAGAAGCGAGCATAATGAGTTGGAAACCCCAACGCTCGATGTAATGAATTGTGAACCTAGAATGCGAGCTCAATGTGCGGGGCAACCCTAGGCTCACTAGATGAGCTCAATGTGCAGGGACCCCAGGCTCCATATCGTGTGGGTTTTGAGTAGTGTTTAGTGCCGATCGGTCTGAAATGCTATGCCATTCAGCGAAGGGCTTAAACACCTACAAAATGTGAATTGATTGAATTGATAGTAGCTTGGCTACTCTTGTCTTGTCCCGATGATTGTTCTCTTGTACAAATAGTCTTACCATGTTTTAAATTGTGCACTCATGTTATAACTGCCATGTCATGCATACTAAACTGCTAGGTTGCTAGATGCCTCACTTTCAGTTTCCTTGCCCAAGTCTTTTTAGACTTGCTGACATGTGCCCCTTTACTCTTTTGGGTGACACATGTTAGATCCTGAGCCCGAGTACCTCGTTGATGACGAGCTGTTTGCTGACGCCGAGCCCGAGCTTGTGTTTGACGGGGAGTACGTGGACACTGGGGACCAGTCCTAGTGTCTTCGTTGTGCTTTACTTTTGTTTAGACAGTTGTTTTGTTATCGGTGCGTAGCACCTATACTTTGTTGTTGTCGTTGCTTTTGTTGGCCTTGTTCTGGGCCCTTAGACTCTTTTCTTTTAGCCTGGTGGCTTTTCTGGATGTTGGTCTTTTGTTGATGTTGGACAATTTGTGAGATGTGGAATTTTATTTCAGTCTCGCCTTGTGTTATTATTGTTATTCTGTTGTGGTTACAGGGACCTGTTTATGTATTGTGGACGCTTATCGGGTTTGGGGCTTCACAGCTCCACTCTCGTGCGGACCTTTTCACGTCTCGCCTCCATTTTAGGGAAGCGGGTCGTGACAGGCATCACCCGCACCAACCACCCTGAAGATCATATACCGGGAGTCGAGCAAGCGACTTTAAACAACAGCGCTTCATAGGAGGCAACCCATGTTCTGAACCCTCGTCGTTCTTTTTAGGATTAGTTTTCTTATTTTTGGTGAATAAATACTGCTAAGTGGTTAATCGTCGGGAGACTTAAATGAATTTTTTGTGTTTGTGCAGGAAATAGACCTCAACCGATTGGGTGATGCATCAACCGATCGGTTGAGCCGTATCTGAAGATGGCTGTATCAGGACATCAGCCAACCGATCGGGTGGCACATGCGGCTGACTGGGTGGCACATGCGGCTGACCGGGTGGCAGATCGGGTGAACAGGGCAGAACTCTCGGGAAATTTTAGAATTAAATCAACCGATCGGTTGAACTGAAGTTGTGATCGGGTGGAAGACCGGGTGAAGTCGACAGTACTCTCGGGAAAATGTTGAAGCGGTCAACCGATCGGGTGAAAACTCACCCGATCGGTTCGCCTGCAGCCGCCTTTCAACAAGAATTTTCGAAAACTAACCCAACCGATCGGGTGAGATCTCACCCGATCGGTTCGCCTAACCCTATAAATAACCCCCTCATCCAATTTCATTTCTCTCACCCGAACTCTCTCTTCCTCCGTTGTTTCGACTTCCTCCTCCCTCAAACGGTCTCATCTCTCTCCCCACCACTCCTAAATCCTCTCCCCACTTCCTCCATCTCTCTCTCTCCATCAATCCCACCATCCTCCTCCATATTAATCCCCAAATTTCGCCTTAACCCTAGCCCTAACCCCCCCCCCCAATTTCAAAAAAATCACTTCTTATTGGATCGACGAGCCGCGGCTTCACAACTCCCTCCATTGCAGCGTGTGGGGTCCTTTGCGAGCAAAGAATCACTTCGATATTGGGTAAACTTGTTCCTAAGTTTAATTTTTTACTTTACCCAAGTATTTGCATTTTGCTCAATTTGTCGTTCGATAGTGTGTTCATATAATCTTGCATTCTCATCACATCGCCACACTATCATGGCCAAAGACAAAGACAAAGATAAGGGAATCATGCGGGAAGGGGAGCCGTCTCGCAAGAGACACAAATCAACACATCCACCGCGTGAACGTGCTCCTCCTACCCCCTACCCAACCCCCACCCCAACCCATCATCCCTGTTGAGGACCCACTGATGGGACCGCGGGGATACCGTTTCTTGAGTCTTGACCATAAAGATTGTTATAATAGACTCAACCAACGGTCTCACCTAGCCACTAAGTTTGCTCATAGTCAAACCCTGATCGATCTCGGAGTTTTCTCCGGTGTCGAGTCTTTATTTGCAAAACTAGGTTAGCTGAGCTTTTTAAACGCCCATGCCCAATCATACCCCGCACTCACACTCGAATTCCTCTCGTCCCTCAAAACTGCGGCGTGGTCCATTATCGATTTCCGTGTCCGAAACCGAAACATCCGCACCCACGTCAACACAATCAACAACATTTTTTATTTCCCCATTCTAGGCGACGAGATCCGTCCCTATGAATATCATCGCGACTACAATGTCGATTATTTTTGGGGTCGCCTCACCCTCCACGACCGATATCCTCGAGGCAAGGCCAAGGCCTCCTCCATTATCCATCACGTATTTCGTCTAGCCCACAGCATCTTATCGAGTACATTCTTTCCCCGGGATGAGTCAGTGACCATGACCATCTCTGACCTTTTTATCCTTTGGGCTATGACCTTCGATTTCATTCGGGGTGATGACGGGATAGCTTTTGAGGCCCCTCGCATACCATTAATGGTGGTGCGTGGCTAATTCAAAAACTCCTTGATATTAGCCGCGCCGGCAAGGGCAAGTATTGCTGCGGGGGCCTCATTACCATCATTGCTTCACATCCCACGTTCAATATCGTTATCCCCAGAGATTTTCCACGTGCCGCAGGATCTACATATCTAGATCTTGATGTCCTGTGGCACACCCATATGATCAAGCCTCGAGGCGACGGTCGGTTTGCCTTTTACTATGGCCACCCCCTGCTCCTTACACCATTCTGCCCAACCCTGACCGTATGTCTATGCATCTTGAGGCAGATTGGACGTTCCCTCCTGACCCAAAGTTTTTAGGGGGGTTACATCTTCAGTTTCATATCCCTGACGCACCACGACCACCGTCCCCTGCCGCCCACTTAGGCACGCAGGACATCCCTGCGTCCAGAGGAGACCCCGGGGCGGCCCTAGTGGCGCCACCCCGACTTCTGTCCCGGTTTCTTCCGAGGCACTCACTACGGCCCTCTTAGGCCTTGCCTCCGGTGTCGGCACGACCACTTCCGCTGGCACCTCCTCTGCTTTTCGCCAGGCCACCTCCGCTCGTCTCGCTCTTGAGACTGAGTTAGCTTCTCTGCGCTGGCGCATCTACCTCTACCTCCTCGGACCCGTTCACTTCCTTCCTCTCTCTCACCTACGTTTCCTCGCACTTGAGCGAAACGTGGCCACTATTCTCTGTATTCTCACACACGTTCACGGCCCTCCTCCACCTACTCCACCACCATCACCACCTCCTTCGCCTCCTCGTCGATCATCACCTCCATCACGATCTTCACCTCCTCCATCCCCCCTAGGCGATCATCCCCCCTCCCTCCACTTCTCCTCCACCCACGACCACTACCGTCGACCCCACAGATCCACCACCCTCCACTTCCATCACCGCATACACGCACCGTAACAAATTACCGGTGCGCTCGAGATCACTTCCCACACCATCCTCTTCTATCGCCGTATCTCACCCGTCCTCCACCGCATTGGTCGCCATATCCCTACCACTTACCATTACTACCGACACTCCGCCCATCATTCACACCACCACCGCACCCATCCTTCCTCCATCGCCACCCCTCTCCACTTCTCCGCACACCCATCACCTCACCCGTCCACCCCCTCATCCTCTTCCGAGGAGGACGAGGACACTTCCTCTCCTGCATTTTGATTTCTTTCTTTTTGCTTTCCGATTTTCCCCCTAGCCCATTATTTCTGCATCGTTGATCATATCATTTCGCTAGCATTGTATGGTAAGCTTGGGGAAATCGATTTCTGTGTGTTTTGTCGTGTGACGTCGTTGTTATGTGCATGTTTATATGTGTCGTTTGGATGTGTTTTATCTATCTTTTATTTTGTCTGTTTCTTTTTCCTTCTTTTTATTCTTCTATTTCGTTCGTGTGTTTTTCATGTTTTTCACTTTTTTGTGTCGGTGCATACTTCCCTCCCATTTTCATTGCCCTCCCGTATTTACTCTTATTGCATTGAGGGCAATGCAAGTTTCAGCTTGGGGAAGTCGCACTTTGTGTGTCAGTTGTGTCTTTTTCATCGTTTTTGAGTCGTTATCATCGTGTTTTTCTTTTTCTTCTCTTCTTTTTATTCTCCCTCTCCTAGAGATGACACCACATGATGAATTGTCACAAAACCACACACACACCCCCCTAGCCTAGCTACAATAATCACATTCACTAACCCTAGGAAGTCGAGTCCTTTTGCATTTCATTCTTCGTGGGTTCACTTTGCTTTTGTGTGAGTTGTTTGTCGTGACTAGCTAGTGGTGTGCTTCTACTTTGTGATTTTGATTTATATACCTGTCCTTGGTTGACTCCTAGACTATCATGTTTCAATCTCGAATATGCGGTATCTTGCCTCTACTGTCTGCTTCTATATGCATGAAATATATATACATAGTATGCTTCAATTCACATGTGTCGGGACTCTACCAATAGGACTAGGATAACCCATTTAGCTTATGCTCTGATTTGCGAGAAAAACTTTCTTTTGCCCAAGTGTTTAGAATTCGATTTCTTTTTTGTTTTACTTGGTGCAAATCCCCTCGTCGTGTACACAAATATATAGCCCTAAAATCCAAAAATCCAAAAGAAAAAAAGAGAGAGAAAAGAAAAATCCAAAAAGAAAAGAAAAGAGAAAAGAAAAAAAATATGTATAGCCAAAAACCCAAAAAAATACAAATACCCAAAACCCAAAAAAAAATTCATGTGTGTATATTATTCCTCCACCGTGAATAAAGGAAAGGCGAGAATTTGCACCGAGTGTTCTACTCCACACCTTCTCAACCTCCTTCGTTTTCGAACACACTTGCAATAGAAACTTTCTAGCGATTATCTAGGCTATAGTGTGGTGATTTTCTAGTTCCTAGCAGTAGAGTCCCTGACACATGATACACTTCAATTCTAAATCTATTCTCATACATGCTTGAGCTATTTTTCACCGCTAATTCGAATTGAATCGAAATTTGGGTCATTCCTTGGGTATGTGCATATGGAGCTTTATTGCACAATTTAGATAGTGACACCGTCAGCTAGCTCACGACCACACTCACTCGCGCTTCACCGCGTGGGCCCACGACACTTGTATGGACTCATATTCCTGGGTTTAGTGTTATGTTTTGTCGCATGCTTGCTTAGTGTGGCGTGTTTGATTTTGTTGGCTCTGATGGGCGATCTGGGATTTTGCTCTTTCTTTCTGTTTCTTCCTTTCTATTTTTCCCTCCGAGCTCCTACTCTCACTCGTCTTCCTCGAGGACGAGGAAGGGTTCAGCTTGGGGGATTTTGACGTGCGTTTATATTTTATATATTCACGCACGTCTTCTTAGTGATTTTCAGTTGTTTTCCGTTGTTTCATATCCGTTCTTTTGTGTTTTTTGTATCTTTTCACTTTCACCGTGTTTTTGTGCAAATGCAGGAGTTTCCAGCGTTGGAGACATACAAAGCAGATATCATGAGTCCCCGGAGCAACGGGAGGTGTCACGAGCGATCCCGATGGCCAAACGTCGAAGAATACCAAGTTTCAGCCCCCAACCGATCGGGTGGACAGAGCCATCCGATCGGTTGATGCATGCATATCCGACCCAGACAGGAGCAGAAGTGAAGAGCAGCTCACCCGATCGGTTCAGCGATCGGGTGAGATGGACATAGCTCTCTCTTTTTGGAGCTAAATTCCAACCGATCGGGTGACATCTCATCCGATCGGTTCATCTGTAGCCGAATTTCCCCAATTCACGACCCGATGATGCCAACCGCTCAGCTCAGCGACCGGTGGATGCATCTGAAGCCCGATGGCCAAAGCGACTGTCAGCTCACCCGATCGGTTGATGCTTCAACCGATCGGGTGGCCGCATTTTCTATATATATTGACCTAGGGTTTTTTCTGAACGATCCGAATTGTATTTTCTGACTTTTTGGGACTTTTGACGGATGGACTTTTATTTTGTCTTGTAAGTGTTCTGATCATTCTGTAACTTTGATATATTGTTCTTAATACTATTTGCTTCTCTTTTCTATTGCTTGATTATGATTTCAATAGTTGAATTTGACTGTGATGCTATTTTCGCCATGAATTGTGAGTAGTTCCCCAATCTGGGATTTTAGTGGAAACCCATTCGTGGATTCTCCCTAGAACGACCATAGGATTAGGATTTCGATAGGGTTTAGGAGTTTAGATGGTTACGCTGGGCGTTTTATTGTCACTGATGGGAGAGACCGCCTTTGACCGTCGGGCAAGGGGAAATAAAACTCGCGTTTGATCCCCTAACCACAGCTCACGCCCCTAACGTAGACATTGAATCCTAGCGCGTGGGAACGACAGGATGAAATGTTGGGAGTAATCGTTGCGAGCTTAGTGCTCCCGGAGTCGGTCGTTGTTAATGGACATGGGAATGCCCACCGTCCGAACCCGGGTAGTCCTAGCGTATCATCTTGGGCATCGGCCGGCATATCGGGCCCATGGGACGCTGGTATCACTCTTAGAGGCAACGTCTCACCATTAAACCCTAAAATCCAATCGTATTCCTATCCATCGGTCGTAATAGAGTGGACACATGATAGGATGGAAACCAAAGTCCTAGGTTCCCTTTTATACATTACATCCTTCGTATTTCTATTCCGTGACAACCTACCGATTGTTCCGGCTAGCTCACCCATCGGGTGAACCAGTTCCTTCTTGACAACAAGCACAACACACACATCCCTGAGTTCGACCCCCAAACCACACTACAACACCGTCTGCTTGCAGTTATAAATATTTAAATCCGGTATAATGCCATAGGGGGAGAAAAATAAACAGATTCATAATGTATGTGCTAAGTAAATTTTAATTACACTTGAATCTAAGATTGAAGTTGTCTTAGATTCAGGAGGAGTAAGATATAATGAACATGGATTATAAATCCTAGATTTCATGGATTCAAGCAAATCATTTCATTCATGCATATCTTACTCATTTGCTTCATTTGATCTATAGATGCCCTTATTTTTTAGACAAACTTGATTGGCATTTTTGTAAGGGGAGTAAGTTTTCTTTAAGCACAATTATTTATCTTTTTGTTTATATTTGTTTGTCATCAACAAAAAGGGGGAGAATGTTGAGTATTAGACTTCTCCCTACTTGGTGTTAATGATGAGCAAACATAAATACATGTGACTAATCCCCTATTTACAGTTAATCCATTGCCTAAGCATATCATTAAGATCAATTAGCAATGGATGTCACTCAAATATCAATGAAAGCAAAGAAAGTGGATTGGATGATCAAAGATGGTGATTAAAGCTCCAAGAAGACTTCAAGCTCATACGTTGAAAAGAAGAGAGTTTTACAGGTGTAATCTTCTTTTTCTCTTCTAGTATGTAGCTTAGAATTAGAACTATGCTGGAGCACGCACACACACATCTTCATTCCATTCTTAGGAAATAAATAGATCAACTTTCCTTTGACTCCAATTCATTTCAATCAAGATTGTGCATCTCATGATCTCAACAGTCGACTGTTGAACAATTTACAGTCGCATGTCTAAAAACAGTCGACTGTGTTTTGTTCAACAGACGCCTGTTATGCACATACTTAATTGGTTATTTCTTGGGCTTCTTAGCTTTTACTTTATCAGGCGACTGCTGTACATTTCACAGGCGCCTGTCCAAGTGACAGTCGACTGTGGTTTGTTAATCAGTCGCCTGTCTATCTTCAGCCCAAACCAATTCTTAGTTTTGATCAAGCCAGTCGACTGATGTTGTATTTACAGTCGACTGTCCAATGGCACAGTCGACTGTCAATGCTTCAACAGTCGTCTGTCTTTGAGCCTCTCTAAAGACTCAACTCTCTGGAAATTGTCAGTGTTTGTGACAGTCGTCTGTAGAAGGAATTACAGTCGCATGTTAGATTTACAGTCGACTGTCTTCTCTTCATCAGTCGCATGTTCTGTATGCCCAGACTTTTCTAGGATCTACTTGACTTACCCTCATTACGGCCAGTCGCCTGTAGAAGGATTACAGTCGCATGTTGGTTTAACAGTCGACTGTCCACGTGGTAAGTTGCCGTTATGAATTCTCACATACCCTCTGTCACAGTGCAGCAGTCGACTGTGCTTTGTTCAGCAGTCGACTGTCGCGTGCGCAGATTCTATCCGTTGAGTTTTTATTCACGGATTTCAAAGGGGTTTTTGGGGATTCAGCTTGAAGGGTTTGAGAAACCTATAAAAGAAGCCTCTACTGTTCCATTGAGAGGTTGACTCATTTGGTTAGCATCTCTCTCAAATATTCAAGCTTTCATTCTTAAAGATCAATGTGTAATGCCCTACCAGCTACTGCACAAGTACTAGAGGGGGGTGAATAGTACTTTAAAATAATAAGGAGTATAATTCCAAATTAAATTGCAAACAACTACCAAATCAATTTGCGGAAGCTTAAATTGAATGACAACAACAAAATTAACAATGCAAATAAATGAAGTTAATGGGTTCGGATCCACCCAAGTCTCCCCGACTTGTTCCCGGTGATCCTACGTCCCAACCACCCGGATCCCCTCCGGATACTTAGGTTAGAAACCCTAACCCAAGATTTCCACTATGAATATCTTGTGAAAAACCTTCACAAGATCAAATCATACAACAACGGCAATAGTGAATCCCACAACCCGGGATCACAACCTTCTCTCACAACCGAGAGAATCACAAAGCAATATTAAAGAGTTTAATATGAAATAAACAATCTTACCACAAAATCCTATACCTTGAGTTTTTCTTACCCAAATGGTGAAATGAAGGATTTGAGGAAGATGAAGTCACCAAGACCTAGCACCAAGGAAATGACCAGCAATCGGTGCCTAGGGATGATTTGGAGACTTGGATCAAGCAATAGCTTGAAGAGCTCACCAAGAACAAGCTTCTCTCTAGATGGATTCTAGATCTAGAAATGAGAGAGAATGGGTTTCTTGTGAGGAAGAGAGCTTTAGATTTGAGTGAGAATGGCTATCTCTTTTGATCTCAATGAATCTCTGAATGGAAGCTCTAACCTAGATAGAAATGACCTAGGTTCGTATTTATAGGGTCCCATAAAAACAAGTTAGGTCATTCTCCAACGCATAGAAATCTGTGAGAATTAGTCGGTCACAGAACAATCACTGACCGACTAGTTCATCAACTAGTCGGTCAGTCAAACAGCATGGACCGACTAAGAGAAGATCTGAGAAGAGATAGAATTTCAGACCTAGAAATCTAGTCGGTCCAAGAAGACTATCTGACCGACTAGTTTCACAACTAGTCGGTCAGTCAATGAACATAGACCGACTAAGAGGCAAAATGAATTAGTCTGAATGCAATATGACTTAGTCGGTCCAAGAACAAAAGTTGACCGACTAGATTGTCAACTAGTCGGTCACTAAACGTTCTTAGACCGACTAACGATAAACAGTAGCTTAGGAGAAATTTAGCATGAACAGTAAGTCACAACTAGTCGGTCAAAGAAGCATCACTGACCGACTAGTTCACAAACTAGTCGGTCGGTGAGTCAACGTAGACCGACTAACTGTAAACAGTAAAGTCCAAGAAATTAAGGAATCAAACTAGTCGGTCCAAGAAGAGTTGCCGACCGACTAGATTACCATCTAGTCGGTCAGTACTTGTTCTTGTACCAACTAACATGCACAATAAAGTCCGAATCGAAGCGCGATGCTTCGAGGAAGTTAGAATGAACTTGTGCAAGGATCCTAGAGCTACGAAATGAGCGTAATGAAGTTAGAATGGTAAGATATACTCAAGGCTTAACATTCTATATGTCGAAGCTAAAAAGACTATAAATAAAACCTTAATAAACAGTCTTCGAGAGCTTCGATTGATTCTTCATAACTTCCAAAACGGCGCAAGAGCTTCAACGAAGCTTTAAGCATGAATACGTGTTTTGGGAAGTGTTGAGATGTCGCTTTGAATGTTCTCGTGAATTTGGCGACGATCTCCAAAACTGCGCTCACAAATTGTTAGTTCATGGATTATTTATGTTTGCTCATCATCAAAACCAAATCCGGGGAGTCCAATATTCAACATTCTCCCCCTTTTTGGTGATGACAAACCAACATAAATAATAATCAAAAATAATGATTCAAATGCAAAATACTTACTCCTCATGCATTGATGACACGTTAATTCCAAAATGAATATATATGAATTGCATCAATCAGATGAGTAAGATAAATAAAGAGAATCGATTTTCGAAATATCGGATTTTGAAAATCCTTATGTGTATCTTAACTCCCCCTGAATCTAACATATCAAACTAGATTCTTGGAAATTGAGTTAAATTTTCATTTGCGCTATTTATTATCATTATCTCTCCCCCTTTGGCATTATCCCAAAAATGGGGGGCATACAACGACAACAACTAGGAAATGGAAAATCCAACATCGGGAGTCGTAGACAATGACGATGGAACTAATTGACACCAAAGGAAAAGCGATAAAATCAAATCAAGGTGTGCCAAAAAAAGTCCATTATCAAAAAGCGATATTCAAAATCATCAAAGATACCAAACAATTATTCATTTCTTGAATAATGAAACATACTCTACAATATTCAATATTCTTGGTTAATTTTGTGCATGGAAAACAATTCTATACAAATATAGAATTTAAATCTATTTAACCAAGTTTTCATGCGTCGAGCGACGAATTCACACATCATATGCATCGAACGAATATTAAATGTGCACGACGAATTAAGACAAGGAGAACGACGATGTATATATATAAATGATAACATCATGAGTACATCCAAAAAGATATCGATACATCAAATGCAACATACCCATCAAAAAAATACATCATCATCATCCACATCAAAATAAATACAACAGCATCATCCATATCAAAATATAACATCATCATCGACATCATCCAAAATACATCAAAATATCATAACCCTCATACTCTATCCTAACCCAAAATACTCTCACTAAGATATATCATCCAAAGCGTAGTGGAGAGTCCTCGGAACAACGATCACGAGGGAGTGGCTGGATCTGCAGTGTCCGTGGGTCCAGTCGACGGAGTGGACTCAGGCTCTGCAGGGAGTAGAGGTGTCTCAACAGACGGGATCGTCGGGGCAGGAGTCGAGACGTCAACGACGGGCTCGACGGCAGATGTGTCAACAGGAATATCAGCAGGCTCGGCAACAGGGTCAGCAACAGGCTCAGAAGTCTGAAGTGCTGAAACAGAAGGCTCTGGAGCACCGGAAGTGGTGCCATCTCCAGGAGCAGAAGATGTGGCAGCAGCAGCAGCAGCAGTGGCCGTGGCCTCATCGCCACGAGCCAAGGAAGAGACAAGCTCGTCAATCTCCTCATCGTCCATCTCCTCGGCCTCAGAAACTGAAGGAGGAAGATCAATCCCCATCATCTGAGCCATACGGCAGACGACCTCCTCGGTACGAGCCAAACGTGACTCGTGCCGACGAAGAAGGCGTACGACATCATCTAATGTAGCAGGACGAGAGGGGGCAGCAGCAGACGGAGAAGCCTGGGAAGCAGATGCGGTAGACCTCTGCACGTGACGAAGCGCCGCTAGAGATTTCTTAACGGCCGTCGCGTTTAGAGGAGTACCCAAGGGACGCTCATCGTCAGGAGGGAGAGGGACTCGGAAATGACGAAACACAAGAGTCAGCAGACAAGGGTATGGAATATGCGCAGATTTATTGGTCTTGCGTATACACTCGAAAGAGTCCATCTTATCGAGTATCACGCGAGCCCAATTAATCTCGCATCCCAAGAAAAAAGCGTAGATCAATTTCAAGAACGGCAGGGATGGAAGTGAAGATGATCCATACTTAGGGAGAAGGCATGACTTCAAGATCAGGTTAAGGACCCACGCATTCGGCTTGAAAGATTTCGATGGAACACCAATGAATGCGGAGGGGATAACCTGGAAGATATCTGAAAGAACTGACTGATCCAAGGAGGAAATATCATCGACGGAAATGTCCGAAGGAAGAAGACCGGACGACGAACAACCAAGAATCTCCCCCAAGATTTCTGTCGTGAGAACTATAGGAGTTCCCAAGACAGTAGTCTCAATGGAGTGGCTGGCATCGTACTGGCCTCGAACACGATTGGCATAGAACAATTTCACAAGGCGAGGATATGGTTTAGGATTGGCCTTAAGATCGTATCGGAGATAATCAAGGAGACCACTATAGGAGAGAAGATCAGCAAGGCCGAGAAAATCAGAAAACTGAACGTAATGCTCTAACAACAGTGGACAGTGCTCAATACGGTTGTACGCTGCGAGACACTGAGGGTCATCGCGGCACAACGATATGTCTACACCGCCAACTGGCATAGGAGCTTTACCCTTAGCCTTACGGGTCTTCGGAGGAGGAGTAGGTTCCCTAGGGCTAGGCTCATCCTCAGGGATAAATTCAGTGTCGGAATCGGGAGGAGTAGCCGGAGATTGGAGAATGGGCTTTTTGGACTTAGATTTTCTGGGTTTTACCGATGCCGTCCTCGGCTTCTTAGGAGGAGGCGAAGATGGAGAAGCTTGGGTTGATTTGGCACGACGCTTAGGCTTAGGTGGATTCCTAGCAGTAGGTTGCTCTACAGTCATGGGGGATGCCCCAGAGGGAGTGATAGGAATCCTCGTCTTTGCCATGATCGTGGCACGACGAGTACAACCAAACGTTGGGAAGATCAAAAACCCTAGCACAAACTCTAGAAGCTAAGTCACAAGCCCTAAGAGAGGAAAACCCGAAATACACAAGCCCTAGGTTAAAATTGAAACCCTAGGAGCTAGGAGTTGAAATCAAAGAGAGAAAACCCTAGAAATAGGAAATGAGACCTAGGAGGAGGGGGGTTTTACCTAGGAGGAGGAGACGACGGCGGCGGACGGCGGCGATGGCCGGAGAGATGGCCGGAAGTCGAAAGGTCTCGAGAGGGGAGAGGGTTTATCGGGCTGGAGGAGAGAGATGGATACCGACTAAGATGAGTTTTAGTCGGACGAAATGAGATTAAGTCGGTTTGGAAATCGAAAATACGCATTTGCCCTAACCCACTTAGTCGGTCACAGTTCAAGTACTGACCGACTAGATTACGATCTAGTCGGTCGGTCAATGAATTTGAACCGACTAAGTCGAAACAGAGGCAAACAGGGATTTTTAGGGCTAGAATTAGTCGGTCGCAGTATATTCACTGACCGACTAGTTTTCAATCTAGTCGGTCGGTAAGTGTACTGTGACCGACTAAAGAAGGAAAATGATAAGATTAAGATTGAAGCTTGATCTAGTCGGTCTGAGTTCATTTGCTGACCGACTAGATGATCATCTAGTCTGTTGACAAATGAACTGAAACCGACTAGAAGAGTCCAAAAATTGATGATTGATTTCTCTTCACAAACCGCTTGGATGAAACATCTTAACACTCTCATTAGTCATCTAAATTACCCCATAAAACGTCGAAATCTTAAATACGACATTGAAATACGAATTCGATCATAAATTCAAACATATCACATAAAATTCCCAAAAATTCAATAAATCTAGCATGAATGAAATATCGCAAAATATAATAGCATGCAAGATAATTGAATGAAATATGAATCCTATATCTCGGATTCACCCATAATCCCCAATTCTCGACGCAACCGCACAAAGGAGTCCTCCTTTAGGGGTTTCGTGAAAATATCGACGATTTGCTTTTGGGTGTCAACGTACACTAAAATGATGTCCTTTTTAGCAACATGATCATCTAAGAAATGGTGTCGGACATCTATGTGTTTTGATCGGGAATGGTGCACCGGATTCTTTGAAAGACAGATAGCACTTTGGTTATCCACCATGATAGGGCTAGTATCACAGTGAATACCAAAATCCTTCAAAGTGTGTCTCATCCAAAGAACCTGGGCACAAGCGGCACCGGCGGCAATATATTCCGTCTTGGTGGTTGAAAGTGATACGGAATTTTGCTTCTTGGAAAACCAAGAGACAAGAGAATTTCCTAGAAAATGGCAAGTGCCACTAGTACTTTTCCTGTCGGATTTGCATCCCGCATAATCGGCATCACTGTATGAGACTAACTCATACGTGCTAGATTTCGGATAAAGTAATCCAAAATCTAAAGTGTAACTTAGATAACGGAAAATACGCTTTACCGCTACTAAGTGAGACTCCTTAGGTTGAGACTGATAACGAGCACATATGCATACGGCAAACATAATATCGGGCCTACTTGCGGTAAGATAAAGTAAACTACCTATCATACCTCGATATAGACGAATGTCTACATCCTTACCGCCCGTATCCTTGTCAAGATGCGTAGTCGTGCTCATTGGAGTCTTTTTCCCGGAAGCACTTTCCATTCCAAATCGCTTAAGCAACTCCACCGTATACTTCGTTTGGTGGATGAAGATTGCATCGTTCAATTGGCGAATTTGGAGACCTTAGAAATATTTGAGTTCGCCCATGTGGCTCATCTCAAATTGGTCCTTCATAACATTAGAAAACTCTTCGCAAAGAGTGAAGTTAGTAGCACCGAAAATAATATCATCAACATAAATTTGAACCAATAAAATATCATTATTCGCATGCTTAACAAAAAGTGTAGAATCGACTTCGCCCATTTTAAAATTCAAATCCAAAAGAAAATTCTTTAGGCGATCATACCAAGCTCGAGGAGCTTGTCTCAAACCATAAAGAGCTTTCTTTAGTTTAAAAACATGATTTGGAAATTTTTCATTTATGAATCCCGGAGGTTGAGAAACGTAAACTTCCTCAACAACATCTCCGTTTAAAAATGCACTTTTAACATCCATTTGAAATAACTTAAAATTTTTATGGCATGCATAAGACAATAAAAGTCTAATTGATTCTAATCTAGCTACCGGAGCGAAGGATTCTTCGAAATCGATACCTTCCTCTTGGCGATAGCCTTGAGCAACTAACCGAGCTTTGTTCCGGACGACGACTTGATTTTCGTCGGTTTTGTTCTTGAAGATCCACTTTGTCCCTATAACGGTGTGGTTCTTCGATGGCAAAGGAACAAGCTCACATACCTCATTCCTCTCGAATTGAATGAGTTCCTCCTCCATGGCAAGGATCCAAGCACTATCTTCGCACGCTTCAACGATATTCTTTGGCTCTATCGATGAAGCAAAGGCACAATTGACGAAGTGGTGGACTTGAGATCTCGTCTTGACACTATCATTAATATTGCCAATGACTTGCTCATGGGGATGGTCGCGAACGGTATGAAGCCGCTTGGGAATACCTTGATCACTAGGCACATTCTCAACAACTTCATTAGTCGGGTTAGTCTCAATAGAATCAATTGAATCAATAGACTTAGAATTTTCAAACGAATCACATAAAACATCCATAGAATCATTATCATTTGAAATTCTAGAAGTAGTAAAATTCTCATTAAAAGAGACATGAAGTGATTCCTCGATCGTAGAGGATCTTTTGTTGTATATCCGGTAGGCTTTGCTACGTGAGGAATACCCAACAAATATCCCCTCATCCGATCTCGGATCAAACTTGTCCAAATTATCATATGTGTTTTTAATAAAACATTTTGCGCCGAAAACACGAAAATGTTTAACTTGAGGCAATCTACCAAACAACAATTCATAGCAAGTTTGTTTGGTGCCGGGCCTCAAAAGTATTCTATTAAACACATAACAAGCGGTGTGTACCGCTTCCGCCCAAAATTGATAACCAAGTTGACTATTTTCGAGCATAGTGCGAGCACACTCCACAAGCGTTCTATTCTTCCTCTCAACAACACCATTTTGAGGAGGTGCGCGAGGGAAAGAAAACATGTGAGTAATTCCAAGATCATCACAAAAATTTGAGAAAGACTCATTCTCAAATTCACCCCCATGATCACTACGAATAGTGACAATGGTGGTTCCGATGAGATTTTGTACTTTCTTCACAAATATTGTGAAGTTTTCAAAAGCTTCATTTTTATTACATAAGAAAAATACCCATGTAAATCTAGAATAATCATCAACGATGACTAGTCCATATCTTGCATTTCCTAAGGAAGCAACTCTAGTTGGCCCAAATAAATCTAGATGTAATAGCTCTAGTGGCCGTTTCGTAGAAATGCTTTTCTTAGGTTTAAATGAAGATTTAGGAAGCTTGCCACGTTGACAAGAATCACAAAAACTTTTCTTTTCGAAAACGAGCTTCGGAAAACCTTTAATGGAATTTAATTTCGAAAGTTTATAAAGTGTTCCAAAGTTCACATGTCCAAAGCGTCGATGCCATAAGTGTTGTTCACTTGTGTTGGCAACGAGACATTGTTCATATGACTTAGGAAGATCCAAAATATAAATATCTTTATGGCGTGTGCCGGAAAATAATAATTTATTATTATCATTTGAAATATGACACAATCCTTTCGCAAAACTAACTTTGTAACCTTTGTCACAAAGTTGGCTTATTGAAATAAGATTATGATTTAAACCATCAACTAGATAAACATCACTAATTAAGGGTTTAGAAGGGTTACCCACTTTACCACCACCGACGATTGTTCCGCTCTCATTGCCTCCAAATACGACGCGATTTCCATTTGCAATGGGAACCACTCCGGAGAGCAATTGAGCGTCACCCGTCATGTGTTTTGAACACCCGCTATCGAGTATCCAATTCCCTTTGGAGCTAAATTTAAATTTGTTGCTCCTTTTCTTTTTCTTTTCCTTGAGTACCTAAAGATAGAAACTTTCATATCATGGTACCCAAGGTCATTGGGTCCTCAAAAGTTAGACCTTTGGAAGCCAAGTCCAATTGGACTTAGACTTCCCCACATAATTCCTACTATGCACAACATTCGAAAAATAAGCATTCATATATACTTGTTTTTCATCCATGCTTGTGTCCTTCGGGCTCCAAATAGTGAAGATTTTGGGAGCCCTCATCCTATTGGGTGCATGCATGCGACGTTGATTTCTACGTGATGCATGTTGTGGATAGGCATACGGGACATGATGGAATGGTGCACGACGAGAATTATTCATATGATGCGGTGGGTGAACATATGCATGTGTGGGAACACGTGCGTGAGGGTGTCTCACATGGTGTGCACGTGCCCGTGAACGTGTAGCATAGAAATCATCATATGTGTGAGATGGTGGAGTAGGACGTGTGTTCCTACGTGGCATGGTATTTGTGTACATATAAGCATGCCCCTTCTTTGGAGGTCCACCCAAAGTGGGTTTCTTTCCAAAAGAGGGTGTGGACGAGGTGGAAGCACCATTGGTAGATGAACTACCAATAGAGTGTTTGCTACCACTCGTAGAGTCACCGGAAGTTGGCCTAACAAAAGTAGTGGCCGCTTTGGATGGACATCCCATCGTATACCCCAAACCAATGTGGTGATTGGCCGGAAGTAAGTCACTTAGGATTTTATCCAAATGGTCCTTACCTTTGTTGAATTTGTTAATTCGGCCCAATGTGTTCTTATATTTCTCTTTGAGAGAACGCATAGAAGTATCCAAATTGGATACTTGCGATGTGAGCACAAAAACACGAGATTTAAGATTCTCGTTCTCAATACTCAAAGTCGAGTTTTGAGAAGTTAAATCCGCTATCCTATGTTCTTCCGGATCATCAATGCTAACATGTTCAAGTTTAGATTTGAGATTAACAATCTCATTTCTCAACTCTTCAACAACGGTGTCGTTGGTGATGATAGTCTTAGACGAGGTTTGAATGCTAGCTAGGTCATCTTTTACTTTAGTATATCGATTTACTAATTTAGTGTATTTAGACCACAAATGAGAGTTAGCATCCCTAAGATCATCCATAGTTACCTCATCGCCTTCGTCGTCGCTATCATCGGAGGAGGAAGATCCTTGATCATGCTCCTCTCTTGCCATGAAGCACATGTGCGCTTGCTCCACTTTCTCATCATCCGACTCTCCGCTTGAGGAATCCTCGGAGTCGGTGAATGTTGTTCCGACAAGTCCCTTTTTGTACCCCTTTTTGTACTTCTTTGACTTGTCGAACTTCGGCGCCTTCCACTTCTCCTTTTGCTTGTTTTGAGGACAATCCGCTTTGATGTGTCCCGGCTTATTGCATTTAAAGCACAAAGGTGGAGAGGCGTTAGTTGAAGTAAACTTAGATTTTTGTTTGAAGTTACCCTTTCGGAAGAAGCGATTGAACTTCTTTGCCATGAGTGCAATGGATTCCATGTCCATTTCTTCTTCCGAGTCCTCATCATCGGTAGAGGTGGATGAAGCCGCCTTGAATGCAATCGCCTTTTTCTTAGGCGCATCTAGGTTCAAATAGGACTTCATCTTTTCTTGTAACTTCACCTTGCTATCTTTGCGTACCTCGTATGACATCAAAGTACCCATTAGTTGAACTACGGTATATTTGTTCATGTCATTACCTTCCTCGATGGCGAAGGTACGTTTTTCCCAAGAAGAGGGAAGTCCTTCAATAAGCTTTGAGCACTTCTCCTTTTGAGTGTAGGACTTGCCGAGGGCCTCTAACTCGTTTATTATGTCAACGAAGCGAGCGTAATATTCTTTCATCTTCTCGCCCTGTTGCATATGAAACATTTCGTAATCTTTGTTTACGACTACGAGTTTAGAGTCTCTTACCCTACTCGTCCCTTCATGAAGTATGAGGAGGGAGTTCTAAATTTGATATGCACTCTTACATGTGCATATCTTATTGAAATCCTCGGGCTCCAATGCGCATTGCAAGGCGTTCATTGCCTTGGCATTGCTTACCTCCGCGGCGACCTCCGCGGTAGTCCATTTCTCAAAGTCTTCTTCTTTGGGTTCGATGTATTCCTTCATTGTAGTCCTCCATAAGGATGCACTCCGGAGGAAGGTTTCCATCCGGCATTTCCAATACCCATAGTTGGTACCGTTGAAGAATGGAGGCCTCGTAGAGGAATGTCCTTCCATCACCAATGACGCTCCTTCACGGTTCCTGAAGGTGTCATAGTTGGAAGGTGGAGGCACGGTCTTGTTGTCGTTGGCAGACATAGCTAAGTATCTGGCTCTGATACCAAATGTAATGCCCTACCAGCTACTGCACAAGTACTAGAGGGGGGTGAATAATACTTTAAAATAATAAGGAGTATAATTCCAAATTAAATTGCAAACAACTACCAAATCAATTTGCGGAAGCTTAAATTGAATGACAACAACAAAATTAACAATGCAAACAAATGAAGTTAATGGGTTCGGATCCACCCAAGTCTCCCCCACTTGTTCCCGGTGATCCTACGTCCCAACCACCCGGATCCCCTCCGGATACTTAGGTTAGAAACCCTAACCCAAGATTTCCACTATGAATATCTTGTGAAAAACCTTCACAAGATCAAATCATACAACAACGGCAATAGTGAATCCCACAACCCGGGATCACAACCTTCTCTCACAACCGAGAGAATCACAAAGCAATATTAAAGAGTTTAATATGAAATAAACAATCTTACCACAAAATCCTATACCTTGAGTTTTTCTTACCCAAATGGTGAAATGAAGGATTTGAGGAAGATGAAGTCACCAAGACCTAGCACCAAGGAAATGACCAGCAATCGGTGCCTAGGGATGATTTGGAGACTTGGATCAAGCAATAGCTTGAAGAGCTCACCAAGAACAAGCTTTTCTCTAGATGGATTCTAGATCTAGAAATGAGAGAGAATGGGTTTCTTGTGAGGAAGAGAGCTTTAGATTTGAGTGAGAATGGCTATCTCTTTTGATCTCAATGAATCTCTGAATGGAAGCTCTAACCTAGATAGAAATGACCTAGGTTCGTATTTATAGGGTCCCATAAAAACAAGTTAGGTCATTCTCCAACGCATAGAAATCTGTGAGAATTAGTCGGTCACAGAACAATCACTGACCGACTAGTTCATCAACTAGTCGGTCAGTCAAACAGCATGGACCGACTAAGAGAAGATCTGAGAAGAGATAGAATTTCAGACCTAGAAATCTAGTCGGTCCAAGAAGACTGTCTGACCGACTAGTTTCACAACTAGTCGGTCAGTCAATGAACATAGACCGACTAAGAGGCAAAATGAATTAGTCTGAATGCAATATGACTTAGTCGGTCCAAGAACAAAAGTTGACCGACTAGATTGTCAACTAGTCGGTCACTAAACGTTCTTAGACCGACTAACGATAAACAGTAGCTTAGGAGAAATTTAGCATGAACAGTAAGTCACAACTAGTCGGTCAAAGAAGCATCACTGACCGACTAGTTCACAAACTAGTCGGTCGGTGAGTCAACGTAGACCGACTAACTGTAAACAGTAAAGTCCAAGAAATTAAGGAATCAAACTAGTCGGTCCAAGAAGAGTTGCCGACCGACTAGATTACCATCTAGTCGGTCAGTACTTGTTCTTGTACCAACTAACATGCACAATAAAGTCCGAATCGAAGCGCGATGCTTCGAGGAAGTTAGAATGAACTTGTGCAAGGATCCTAGAGCTACGAAATGAGCGTAATGAAGTTAGAATGGTAAGATATACTCAAGGCTTAACATTCTATATGTCGAAGCTAAAAAGACTATAAATAAAACCTTAATAAACGGTCTTCGAGAGCTTCGATTGATTCTTCATAACTTCCAAAACGGCGCAAGAGCTTCAACGAAGCTTTAGGCATGAATACGTGTTTTGGGAAGTGTTGAGATGTCGCTTTGAATGTTCTCGTGAATTTGACGACGATCTCCAAAACTGCGCTCACAAATTGTTAGTTCATGGATTATTTATGTTTGCTCATCATCAAAACCAAATCCGGGGAGTCCAATATTCAACACAATGCTCTCAAAATCCAAAAGCCCTAGAATTCATATCTTTCATCTCTTGCTCTCCAACCTAAAACCAAAGAGAAATCTTCTAGGCAATTGGTGCAGTCAAGAGAAAGGGCTTTCCTCTCTTCCAAGAGAGTCATTCAACACACAACACACACTTCTCCTTCAAGTTCTACTTCAAGGCATAGATGATTGTAAGTGTTGTTTAATTTCATATTTCATAACTTTCGTTATTTGGTTTACTCTCGGGTTGTGAGAGTGTTTTGCTTGCTCCCAGTTGTAGGAGTCAAAGACATCGAGTGTATTTTGATTTCACTTGTAGGGTTACTACAAGTGGGTTTTTAAGGAAACCTCAAGTTAGGGTTCTAACTTGAGTATCCGGTGTTACCGGGTGGAATGGACGTAGGATTACATGGAACAAGTAGTGAAGTGAATTGGGTAATCCGAACCCTTGAAACATCCTTGCGTTTACATTGTTTTATTTTGGGGGTTTACTTTTATTCCGCATTTATTGTTGGTTAGGAATTTAATTCGGTGTAACTATCTTTTTAAATTGAATAAACACTATTCAACCCCACATTCTAGTGTTTTCCTCATAGCCAGGGACCTTACAATATTGATGTCTCGACTACACGTATATTTGTTATACAAAGTACAGTTCTTATCGTGACTTTTAAATGCATGGTATTTGATATCAAAGCGTTTTCTCACATCTGTAATTGGTTACATGAGCTGAGAAGGAATAGAAGACTAAAAAGAAGTCAATCTCAAGGTCAGCAACGAAGCAAGCGTTGCTGCTAGAGCCGTAGGGAACGTTCAACACTCCTTGACGAGTGTCGTCAATTTGCTTCTAAAGCAGATTTATTTTTGTCCCAATAATTTCTATGCAATGTAATCTCCATCTTGGCTTTGGCTAGAAACGGAAATATATTTACAATCAATGAAAGTTATGAACCTATTTCCTTGATGGTAAAATTACTTGAATTTGGGATTATGGTGTATATATACTTTGAATGATGATGATGTATATAGTGTTAATACATGAAAACACAAGAAAACAAATGAAAAGCTATTTAAGCACTATAGACTTGGTTATATCGGAGAGAAGAGACTTATAAGTTACATAAAGAGGGGTCTTTAGACCTCTCGGGTTATGAGTTTACGACACTTGTAAGTCTTGCCTCAAATGTAAATTGACCAAAACTCCTTTTGTATGACAAATGGAGAAGAGTTAGTGAACTCTTGAATCTCGTACATTCGGATGTATGCAGGTACTCATCTACGTTAGCCAGAGAGATTATTTTGTTACGTTCATTAAAAAGATCACTCTAAATATGGACACATGTTCTTGATGAAAGATAAGTCCAATAATTTCGAGCGATTTACGGAGTATTGTAATAAACTGGCAAAGTATTTAAATCCTTCGGTTTGATGAAGGAGGAAAATACTTAAGACATGAGTTTCTTGCGTATGTAAAAGAGAATGCAATTCTCTCCCAGGTCAAACCTCGCGACACATGGAAATAGCACTTTGTTTGACATGGTCCAATTCATGACGAGTGATGCTAAATGACAAACCTCCATCTGGGACCATGCTGCAGTACTGTTGCCTACATTCTCAAACAAGTGTCGAAACCAGTGGGAGAGGCAAACTTTGATATTTCCAAGCCAGTCGTTAGGAAGTCTAACAGGATTCCTCGACCACTGAGATGTATTAGATTTTCTTGTAGATGGAGGGGGTCAGGGATAGCATCTTGTTGATGATGACCGTGTTAGCTCCCAGTAAGCCATTCAGAGTAGAGACTCTGAGAAGTGGATTGATGCAATAAAATCCAAAATGAATTACATGCGCACTAATCAAGGCATGAACCTTAGTAAACGTGCCCAAGGAAAAGTTTCTATTGGTTGCAAATGGATCTTCAAGGAGAAATATTGCTGCAGCTAAAAATTAGAAACGTGCAAGGATGGGCTGGTTGCGAAACGCTCTCACTAGTAGCCATGCACAAATCTATTCGGATCATACTCGCGATCACTTATGACTACGAAATGTGACAGGAGGATGTAAATGTTACATGACTCGGCCAGAAGGTTTCAAGGTCAGTGGGAGCAAAGAGAAAGCGTGTAGAATGCATAAGACCAGCGGCAATTCTTTAGTCATTCTCGTATTGTACGTAGATGACATTCCTTTTGGTAATGAACATAGAGATGTTGAACTCTATCAAAAGGATGGATGTCGAATAAATTCTCCATAAAGGACTTGGGAGAAGCATCATTTACACTCATTGTAAAAATCTATATAGATAGATTTGATAGGATGCCGAGTCTCTTCCAGTCCAAGTACATTGACATCGTGTCAAAATGGTTTAGCATGGTAAGGGTGGTTTCATATCCGCCAATCATGATATAACTCTTTCCAAAAAAAATGTCTCCAATGACTAACTTGGAGAGAGATCGTATGATAGGGATCATTTGTGCGTCAGCAATTGGATCCATCATGTACACTATAACACGTACAAGACAAAATGTCGTTTATGCACCCGGTGCAGTAAGTCGATATCAGTCTGACCCTGGAGAAGGACGTAGAAATCAGTCAAGACAATTCTCAAAGTTCTTGCAAAGGACTAGAGATTTGGTCAAGAAACCGAAGCTACAAAGATATTCTTCGTAGGTATCACTTCATATGTGATATAGAACCGAAGAACATAAAACTCATATGTGTCCATGCGGAAGACAAATTTTAGTGGATCCATTCAAGAAGGCTCTATCACGTAATCGTATAGAGAGACTCGTGTATAAAAGTGGTATTGATATAAGGATAATTGGGCCAGAGTGCAAGTGGGAGATGTTGGAAAATGTATGCACTCGATGCCAATTATTTATAATTGGGATATCTTGTTCAAAATGATATTATGCTATTTAGTAATGTTTTTTTTGAAGGGTAAGTAACTTTATTCATATAACTCAACGAATTACAATATTGGTCTACAAATAGAACCAGATATAAAACTCAAGAGAAACATAAACATAAATAATCCTTCAACTCAAAAAGAGAAAGTAATACTAACGATATTTAGGATTCCGAGTATTCCTTGAGCTTTTCCGTCGAGGTGGATCCAAATAAGTCTTTTGAGTGTCTTTAAGTTAGGAGCTAAGCGGCGCATTTCATCCTCCCACTCTTGATTTGTCGTTGTAGCATCTCCATCAAATTGTTCCATCCATTCTTCCTCATATTCATCTTCATATTCATCTTCATCAGCATTTTCATCACCAACATTGTCAGGGTCATCAACACGATCATTTCCAGAAGGGCCCCCAGTTTCAGTAGAATTTGGAATCACATGTATATCCACTGCATCACCATTAGTAACCTCTACATTTCCATTAGAATGACTCCCAGACTCTATAGCAGCGATCTCTTCATCCGTCCGGTTCACAGTAGCTGAAAAACCTCAACTAGTAACATTCCTTTCATTAATCAATATGTAGTGACCCTGTGCTATGAGGAACAAACATTAGAGGGGGGTGAATAGTGTTTTATAGAATTATAAGGAATTTACGCCAAATAAAACCCTAATTAACCAACAAATGTGGAATACAATAAGTGAACAACAACACAAAGAATAATGCAATGCAAACAAGCAATCTACCCTGGTTCGGTGCCACCCAAGTCTCCCCGACTTGTTACCGGTGCCCTACTCCAGCAACACCCGGATCCCCTCCGGATACTCTAGCAAACCGCTAGAGATTTCCTTTAGCCCACTTGCGGAAACCCCACAAGTGCAATCGACCTACAATCGATGTCCGTGTATCCCACAACCCGGGAACACGCAAAGTCCTTAATCCCATAACCTGGGACTAAGCACACTCTCACAAACCGAAAGCAAAACGAAATCTTGTCTCCCACAACTTGGGATCAAGCCAAACCTCTCACCACCGTGAGTATATAACAAATATGAAGTATAAAGATTGAAATATAAAACTTCTTACCACAAAATCATATGCCTAGAGAAATACTTACCAATATAGTGCAAGAATGGATTTTGAGGAAGATGAGATCACCAAACCCTAGCTCCACCAAGATGAGCAGCAATAGATGGCTAGGGAGGAGTTGGTGACTTGGATTCAAGCTCTTAGCTTGAGAAGCTCACAAGGAATGAGAATCTCTCTTGAGGAATTAGTGCTCAAAGAGTGAGAGAGAGATTCTTGTGAGATGAGAGAGCTTGGAATTGGAGTTGAATGGCTCTTCTCAAAGATGTGAAAATGTCTCTAATTTCAGCCTTGGATCCCTGGTTAGAAGCACACAAACTTATATAGGGAAGAGAGAAAACGGTCACAAAATTCGTGGCATTTAATGCTCCAACGGCTCTATTTCTGAAGCAGTTAATCGGTCTAAGAAAGATCACTGACCGATTAGTTTTGCAACTAGTCGGTCGGTGATGCTTCTTGGACCGACTAGAAGGAAGACAGCGAACATCAAGATATGAATAACTAGTCGGTCTAAGAAGAAACGCCAACCGACTAGATCGTCATTAAGTCGGTCGGTGATTCTTATTGGGCCGACTAGGAGGTTGACAGCAAGGATAGTGAATTCAAGAGATATAAGAACTAGCCGGTCTAAGAAGAAACATCAACCGACTAGTTTGACAACTAGTCGGTCAGTGAGCCTTCTTGGACCGACTAATCAGTCAACAGTAAAAAGCCGAATTTCACTTAGGAGAACTAGTCGGTCTGAGAAGAGACACCAACCGACTAGATCGTCATTTAGTCGGTCGGTGAACCTTCTTGGACCGACTAATTGGTCAACAATTAGGCTTGAATAGATTAGGACAACTAGTCGGTCTGAGAAGGATTTCCAACCGACTAAATCGTCATCTAGTCGGTCAGTGAACCTTCTTGGACCGACTAATTGGCCAACCGTGAATGGGCTGAATCAAGCAAGGATATCTAGTCGGTTCAAGAAGAATTTCCAACCGATTAGATCGTCATCTAGTCGGTTGGTTCTTCTACTTGAACCAACTAAGATGCATACGAAGCCGAGAAATGAAGCGGTAAGCTACGGAAAAGTTTCTAATGGCTTCTAAGGCAATCCTAGAGATAAGATATGAAAGTTATGAAGATTTCTAGGCAAGTACTACTCAAGGCTTACCATTCTACTAAACCGAAGCTAGAAGACAATAAAAGTAAATACGACAAACCGTCTTCAAAGCTTCAACATGGAGAATCTGATCCCTTGACTTCACGAATACTCCTTGAGCTTCAAAGAAGCTCCAGGCACAACGATCACGCGTTCTGACGAAGTCTTGGGACGTCGCTTGAGATGAACAAAATACTTTGGCGACGATCTCCATAAATCTTCATGGACTTGAGTCTTTTAGTTGAATGACTTGAATATCTCCAACGTCATAGTCTTCGAAGCTTTTGACTCATCCATTCCTTTCTTCTCTTTGGATTGAATCTCTATTCATTTGTTGAAGCCATTGGCTTGATGATTGAGGGAGACTTTGAGTTCTTCAAGCCAATGCTTCACCTTTGTTGATCTATCAAGTCCTCCACTTGAATCAACACGTGTAGTCACTTTTGATCTTCTTGAATCTAATTGGTGACTTTTTAGCTAACTGCAATCACAAGAGTTAGTCACAATGATTTGTGTTTAATCATCATCAAAATCAAGGTGGAGAGTCCAATACTCAACATTCTCCCCCTTTTTGATGATGACAAACCAAATATAAACAAAACAAATAATTGTGCATTAAATATACTTACTCCCCCTGCAATGATGCCAATCAAGTTAATATCAATAATCAATAGCATCATTCAGCAGTTAATAGTGTGTGTATCACATGAGGTTGTGTGTATATCGCATGAATGACTAGAAATAATTTGCATACACAATACAAATCATATAGGTGATACACATCATAATCATGAGCATGATTACCAACATATATATAATGTAATCAATATAAACCAAGGTAATCACCAATGCTCCCCCTGAATCATATACATGAACGATCATACTTAAAGTCTATATGATTCAAGTTATTGTTTAACACTCGACAATTAATAAGCACATCTTGTTTATTTCTCTCCTCCTTTGTCATAAACAAAAAGATATGGTGGTATAGAAACAACGAATGCAACAATAGAGTGGAAAACATAAAGGTATATCAAAATGTAAAGTTCTTTAATGTAAAGTTACCAATTGAAAACCGGATATCAAAATAAAGATATCAAATGCAAGAGCACATATCCAACAACAACTCAAGCACCCTCAATTATCACAAAAAGATAAGCAATAAGCATATGTGATAAAAGATTACAATAGATACTAATTGTAAAGAGTAGTGTGAGCCGTGTTAGAAAAGTGACAATAGCAAAAATCATGACATCACTTGTGAAAGAAAAAACAAGTGATCAAATAGTGTCAAATACCCAAACAAACTCAAGTATCACAAAATTTATAACATTAAGCATAATGTGATAGATTGTCCTGTGATACCAATTTTATACTTGGCAAGATATATCAAGCATAATGTGATAGATTGTCCTTGAGCAAGTGCATGACATATGACATGAGCATGATTAAATACATTATGGTGGAATCAAAATTCATCACATGGACATAGATCAATATTTTTAGCTAATTTAGTGCATGGAAAACAATTCTATGTTTTCATAAAAGCAAATCTATTTAATCAATATAATCGTCGAGCGACGAAGTAAACAAACATGACAATGGAAATTCTCAACCATGTGTACAAAGTTATGTTATAATAACACACATTAAGTATAATGGCATGTGAAACCAATAGTAGACATACCAAGTCATCTCCAAAAGCATCTCCAAAATTAAGCATACCAAATATTAGTGAGGTGTGCGATGTGGGGTGACAAGGTGATACAATGAAAATGAATATCAAATATTCTACCAATTGTAAATATGATACCAAATGTAAATATGATATGAAGAGATGATACCAATTGTAGTCTAACAAAGTATGCAAAGCAGGCAAATAATGTCAATATCATGATATCACTTGAGAAAGAAACCAAGTGAACAAATAGAGACATGATTTCATCCTAGCTCAATTATCACAAAGAATTCACCATGAAGCATAATGTGACAAATCATCTTTTGAGCAAAGGCATGAAGATAGTCTACGTTCAAAGTCACAAGGTATGATATAAACAAATAAAGTTATCATGAACATCGCATGCATGCATACCAATTGTGCGAATAGAATAAAAAACTTGTGTAAGCACAATATAATCAGATGTAGCATCAAAGAAGTCATAGTGCATCAAGATATATTCATGGAAGAATATCTATGACAGAATATACATATCATCAAACACAATATAAAGCTTATGTGATCGTGTATAGCACAAGTTATCTCTAACATCTCATCAAAATAGCATAAAATATGAGCATGAGATGAGAGATGACATAGTGAGAAATATAGCTTGAAGATCACTAACTAATATGAATGAATGTTATGTCACTTGTGAAAAATATCATACATGAAAGATTTAGCTATAGACATGAAAGATCTCTTGAATAAAATTATATCTAAACAACAGTCATGAAGTAATTAAAATGACAAGTAACATACATTGATCACCGCAAATCATATCAATACATCTCATAAAGATAATCATACAAGCCATAAGAAAAGTATGAGATGTGTGGAGATACAATGAACAAATACGCATAAAGATCTTAAATCATTAGTCTTATACATGGCATGAATTATGTATAACGTGATGAAGTATAGCATGCCATAAAGAAATGAATGATTCTACTAGAATGGTATGACAAATCATGATATGGTCTAAATAATCCATGAACATAGTCATTTACGTGAATTGGGCACACGTGGTAGAATCAAAGCAACAATGAATCTTAAATGAAGGAATTGAAAAAAAATTCAATGAAGATTAAGATCAATATACTTAATACACTCTAATAAACAAACAAGCATGGCATACACATCAGTTATCATATCTATAATATTTAACAATCTTCACAAAGAAGCATGCATGTGAGGAATGTGATGTGTAATGACAATGTGTTCCAAAGATATGAACATCAAAGCAACTAACCAATTCATTATATGAATGTTATAGCTACCATGGTACATGAGTCGTAATAAGACATATATAACTTACATGAACATGGCAGTCACATAAACAAACAATCTTCATGATGGTGTGACAATAATGAGCTAATGAAGAATTACACAAATCGAATATATTAAAATACCAATTGAAAACATGGTAGTCAAAACCAATATATTAAAATACCAATTGTGCAAAACACATACTTACAACCATTTAGCTCTCCATATATGTGTGCATCTCCAATGCACCATCCTTTCCTTTGAATTGATCCATCATTTGTAAACCAAGGAGAGTGTAAGGTAGGCATCTTGCACAACAATCTGACAATTCAACAATTGGTGGTATCCAAATACTTTTTGGATCCAATAGGTTAATGAACAAAATCAAGTAGTCCAATAACCAATCATTTACCAATTGTAAATCATACTTATCAATAGAAATGCATGGCATGCATTAATAGGAGTTATTATGATCATGAAAATCATACATATCAGGAATTAACAATTCTTAACCATTAGAAATTTAGGTACACCTAGACTAATAATTCATATGCATATGATTTAATCACAAAGCATTATACAAGCAATCATCATTAAGAATACACACAACTAATACAGTAGTGTGTGCAAGAAATATTCCTCGTTCAATATGCATATGTGCACAAAATAAACATTCACGGCACAATACATATTGAAGGAAGGCATGAAAAGTAATACCACAAAGAGTGTGCATGAAAAGCATAAAGTATTAATTTTCAAAACCAAATTTCTCTTTCCCTTTGGCATATCAACAGGATAGGAGATCATCAAGGGTTAGAGAAATCAACAAATCTAAATGCACAACATAATATGAGAGAAATGTATGGCATATAATGATGTTGGGAGTAGTGGACGAACTCACACACACACACACATATATATATATATATATATATATATATATATATATATATGGGTACAAAAAGTAATCATACAAGCATGGTACCCAAGCAATGAAGTGCAATAAGAGTGAGTTAGCAAGGTGGAAATCAAATAAAGAATGAGTTTGATTTTTATATAAAGTCGCATGAGAATATTTCATTCCTAATAAACGATTCTATATGTGTGTTCATATCATGCCTAGAAACAATCTTAGAAATCCAAAAGATAGTGATTTGAGATTCTTAAGAAGTTGTAGAGGCATGAGTAGGAAGTTGGGATGCACGGTTGTGAAGTGGAACATAAATATTAGCGTGTCCCGTGTGTGAAACATGCAAATGAGCATTAGTTCTAACATGAAAATTTTTAAACCACATGTTATAAATAATACTTGAATAAACATATGAGTAAGGATTATGAATACACAAGGCACATGATTCAAGAATTTGACACAAATGAAATACAAGACAATAGTATGCAAACATAGGGTATGCATGAGATAGTCTTAAACACAAAGTGACATCTACATGCATCCAACACACATGAATACCAAATGTAAGAATATACTTACTACATTAAGCTCCCCCTACTTTGGTGCATCACTTAAGCACCATCAACTCCATTTAAATGAAAATCTTTGCAAATCAAAGAGTTGGTAGGGTTGGTATCCCAATGTGGAGTGTACCTAGAAAACATCATTTTGGTATCCAAAAACCTTTTTGGATCCTATGGGTTAGGCAACAAATTTAAAAATACTAAATTCAAATAATTGTAACCCATATCCTAATATAATCATACACAATATTTAAGAAACATGCAATCATGTTACAAAATAAATATTTAACCAAATACATGCATATACCAATTGTACCAAAAATAAGTATATATATTATAATCCGAACGCATGACATGTATCACATGCAACAAAACATGAATATGAGCCAACGCATGTGTTGCAAGAAGAAATATTAAATATTCTAAACATGAAAATCATAAACACAATGATTTACAAATTATCATGCAATGGAAAACAAATTCAATATGAATTTACATTTCTAATCACACATGAGCATCCAAGACCAAAATGCAAACAAAAGAGTAAATCAAATCTTAACACAAATGCATTGGTACCCATAAAATGACTATAAACATATGGTACCAAGCAAAGAAGGGTCAACGGAAACTAACCCTTCGGAAACCAAGTCCAAGAGGACCGTGATTTCCCAACATAATCATCATTAATAATAATATCATTAATATAAGATTGCACATACACATCCTTAGCATGATTACTAGTGTTCTTAGGACCCCAAATAGTGTATAATTTGGGTATCCTCTTCCTAGTGGTTGCATGCACAAAAGGTTGATCTCAACGTGGTGCATGTGGCCTAGGAACATGAGATCTAGCAAGAGCATGAGGAACATTGTGTTGTGCTAAAGTATGATAATGGGCATAAGGTCCATGGTGTGGTGTTGCATACATACGTGGATGAATATGAGGTGTGTATGCATGAGGATGATCATGAGAATAAGCATTCACATGTGGACATGATGTGTGATCATAAGCATGTGAAGATGCATGAGCATGAGTACGTGCATGAGAGTGTCTCAAATGAGTGTTTGCACGTACTCGTGGGTGTGGAGCATAAAAACCATCATTAGTATGAACACGTGGGGTAGGAGGTGTGTTCCTACGTGGCATAGTATTTGTGTACATGAATGCATGACCCTTCTTCTGATGTCCACCCAAAGTGGGTTCCTTTCCAAAGGAGGGAGGAATAGGAGTGGTGGTTTCCTTAATAGTAGAACTACACAAGTTGTTATAGACACCACTAGTGGATGCACCGGAGGATGGCCTCACAAAATCTATAGTTACTTCACTATAGGAGGTGTGTGCATTAGATGCACTTGCCTTAGAATAACCAAGGCCAACACGATGGTTTGCCGTTAGTTGATTCTTTAGCAAATCATCCAAATTATCCTTTCCATTGTTGAATCTCTCAACAATGGAGGACATGAGCTAATATTTCTTTGAAATTGAAGAAATAGTGGCATCCAAGGTGGACGCACGTGTGGTGAGCTCGTGCACTTGGGATTTGAGATCCTCATTCTCAATGCCCAAACAAGTATTTTGAGATTGAAGATTTTCAATCTCAAGATCATTACTATCCACAATGGAAACACGATCAAGTTGAGATTTGAGGGACTTCACCTCATTTCTCAATATGCCATTTTGAGTAAGCAAACTTGCTTTCTCAATAGCGAGTGTCTCAACAATGGTGTCATTGTTAGAGGTGCTACATGTAGATGTGTTAATGAGACTAGCAATCTTATTCTTAGCATCACAATATTTATGCATAAGCTTTTGATATTTATCAAATAATTGCTTAAGTTCAATTTTAAGATCATCCGTTGTTACCTCTACATCGTCGCTATCGCTTTCACTTGAGTCGCTTGATTCGTCACTAGAGTCGTCCTCTCGTGCCATCAGACCCATGAATGAATCTCTTTCATCATTTAAGGAAGAACACTCCGAGGTGGATTCTTCTTGCTCTGCTAGCATGTGCCATATTTGATAGGCCGTTGTTGCCTTGGACACACGCATAAGAATGTTATAAGATAAATACGCAAGCAAGATATCCATTACATCTTGATGTTTCTTCACCAATTCTTTTTGCGTATTTGTCCATTCATGTTCGGAAGTGGTAGTGCACGAAGGGGCTTCTCCACAAGCTTCCAATAATCCTCATCGATGGATTGAATATAGGCCTTCATCTTCACACACCAACTTTGATAGTTGGATCCAATGAGATATGATGGAATAAGACTTCGTGTGATGTTGTTGTTGGTTGCCATAGCTATAACCTTGCTCCGATACAAATTGTAGTGACCCTATGCTATGAGGAACAAACACTAGAGGGGGTGAATAGTGTTTTATAGAATTATAAGGAATTTACGCCAAATAAAACCATAATTAACCAACAAATGCGGAATACAATAAGTGAACAACACAAGGAATAATGCAATGCAAACAAGCAATCTACCCTGGTTCGGTGCCACCCAAGTCTCCCCGACTTGTTACCGGTGCCCTACTCCAGCAACACCCGGATCCCCTCCGGATACTCTAGCAAACCGCTAGAGATTTCCTTTAGCCCACTTGCGAAACCCCCACAAGTGCAATCGACCTACAATCGATGTCCGTGTATCCCACAACCCAGGAACACGCAAAGTCCTTAATCCCACAAGTTGGGACTAAGCACACTCTCACAAACCGAGAGCAAAACGAAATCTTGACTCCCACAACTTGGGATCAAGCCAAACTTCTCACCACTGTAAGTATACAACAAATATGAAGTATAAAGATTGAAATATAAAACTTCTTACAACAAAATCCTATGCCTTGAGAAATACTTACCAATATAGGACAAGAATGGATTTTGAGGAAGATGAGATCACCAAACCCTAGCTCCACCAAGATGAGCAGCAATAGATGGCTAGGGAGGAGTTGGTGACTTGGATTCAAGCTCTTAGCTTGAGAAGCTCACAAGGAATGAGAATCTCTCTTGAGGAATTAGTGCTCAAAGAGTGAGTGAGAGATTCTTGTGAGATGAGAGAGCTTGGAATTGGAGTTGAATGGCGCTTCTTAAAGATGTGAAAATGTCTCTAATTTCAGTCTTGGATCCCTGGTTAGAAGCACACAAACTTATATAGGGAAGAGAGAAAACGGTCACAAAATTCGTGGCATTTAATGCTCCAACGGCTCTATTTCTGAAGCAGTTAATCGGTCTAAGAAGGATCACTGACCGATTAGTTTTGCAACTAGTCGGTCGGTGATTCTTCTTGGACCGACTAGAAGGAAGACAACGAAGATCAAGATATGAATAACTAGTCGGTCTAAGAAGAAACGCCAACCGACTAGATCGTCATTTAGTCGGTCGGTGATTCTTATTGGGCCGACTAGGAGGTTGACAGCAAGGATAGTGAATTTAAGAGATATAAGAACTAGTCGGTCTAAGAAGAAACATCAACCGACTAGTTTGACAACTAGTCGGTCGGTGAGCCTTCATGGACCGACTAATCAGTCAACAGTAAAGAAGTCGAATTTCATTTAGGAGAACTAGTCGGTCTGAGAAGAGACACCAACCGACTAGATCGTCATTTAGTCTGTCGGTGAACCTTCTTGGACCGACTAATTGGTAAACAATTAGGCTTGAATAGATTAGGACAACTAGTAGGTCTGAGAAGGATTTCCAACCGACTAGATCGTCATCTAATCGGTCGGTGAACCTTCTTGGACCACTAATTGGCCAACAGTGAATGGGCTGAATCAAGTAAGGATATCTAGTCGGTTCAAGAAGAATTTCCAACAGATTAGATCGTCATCTAGTCGGTTAGTTCTTCTACTTGAACCAACTAAGATGCATACGAAGCCGAGAAATGAAGCGGTAAGCTACGGGAAAGTTTCTAATGGCTTCTAAGGCAATCCTAGAGATAAGATATGAAAGTTATGAAGATTTCTAGGCAAGTACTACTCAAGGCTTACCATTCTACTAAACTGAAGCTAGAAGACAATAAAAGTAAACACGACAAACCGTCTTCAAAGCTTCAACATGGAGAATCCGAATCCCTTGACTTCATGAATACTCCTTGAGCTTCAAAGAAGCTCCAGGCACAACGATCACGCGTTCTGACGAAGTCTTGGGACGTCGCTTGAGATGAACAAAATACTTTGGCGACGATCTCCATAAATCTTCATGGACTTGAGTCTTTTAGTTGAATGACTTGAATATCTCCAACGTCATAGTCTTCGAAGCTTTTGACTCATCCATTCCTTTCTTCTCTTTGGATTGAATCTCTATTCATTTGTTGATGCCATTGGCTTGATGATTGAGGTAGACTTTGAGTTCTTCAAGCCAATGCTTCACCTTTGTTGATCTATCAAGTCCTCCACTTGAATCAACATGTGTAGTCACTTTTGATCTTCTTGAATCTAATTGGTGACTTTTTAGCTAACTGCAATCACAAGAGTTAGTCACAATGATTTGTGTTTGATCATCATCAAAATCAAGGTGGAGAGTCCAATACTCAACAAAATACACTTCCATCCGCAGACAGATTAGATTTACTGTTCTCCACCCAAACCTTCTTAAACGGACATTGGGAGGATGAATGCCCAAAGCACTCACATGTTGGACAGCTTGGAAGCAAGTTTTCATATTCCACTCTAATGATCACATTCTCATCATCCTCCACAGCAATCTCTATTGTTTTTTCCAATTTGGTCTTTGCATCAATTTCAACAAAGCATCTTGCATAGGAGTATCGTTCACCTAAAGCTGTAGCCTTATCAAGGAATAAAGGCTTCCTTATAGAGCTAGCAATTATACTTATGCAATGTGTAGACCAAAATTTCAGGGGTAAGTCAGGAAATCTCACCCATGCAGGAATTGATAACAGAAGATCTTTGTCCATTGTAAGGTCTGGAGTTCAGTGTCGCAGTACTATCACCCTTTTATCAAGCATCCAAATTCCTCCTTGGAGTACCCTGCTGCAATTTTCCTCCAACTCAAACACGAAGAAGAAAAAACCATTTTCCATAGAGTGGACCTGCCTAGTACCCTTTGGCCGCCACAACCGATGGACACATGCACGAAGGTGAGAATAAAAAGGTTTATCACCCACAACATAACCAGCTAGTGTTCGTTTCCATTTTGCAACATTAGTAGAGATTGCTTCCTGCGGAATCCAAATGACAGTCTTGCCTAAAGGAACCTCTCGAGGAGGATAGTAAAAGCATTTGCTAACCTCTTCAACAGCGCGCCCTACAGAAAAAAGTGAACTTCAGGCTTCATGACCAGTCTTCGCAACCCTCGAAGGAGCAAGTGATTGGCCAGCAGCTTTTTCCTTTCGAATGTTGGTAGAATTTCGTTGTAGTTGAGGAAATTTTTCAACGTAATTGGATGTTGACTTTGCTACAGCAGACGTTGACATCCTTTGAAGACATTATGGAGAACATCGATGGCAAGGGTGTCCCGCGTTGATACAAGCAGGATTGGATCTGATGCCCATGATCTACTCGGGTGACAAAGATGGCCTTGGGATGATCAGTCAGCCAATGGTCGCAGGGAACGATGATGGTGGAGGGGTGGCGAGGCGTTGATGCGTGGCGAGGCGTTGAAGGCGATGGGATGACGGTGAGGAACTGGTTGCTGGATATGATCGCCAAGACGCCGGGAAACTTGGAGCTAGTCGCACTAGATGCCCTCGTCAATCTAGCCGGATCCACGATCTATAGACGCCTGAAGATCTTAGACTCGCCGGATCTGATAAAAGACCAACGAGGGGATCCACAGAGGTGACGGGCCCCTCGATGACACCCTTGCTGAGGTCTGGCGCGAGACCTGGATAGTCGCGCCGAGAAACGAGACACACCGGATCTGGGACAAGAATCTCCTATGGTCACGCCGAGGGATGGAGACCCGCCGTGGAACGTGCCAGATCTGGACACCTGCGAGGCACCGGAGCGGGAGCGGTCGGAGCCGTCGATGCCCAGATCACCTCCAAGCTTTCTCTCTCCTAGGGTCGACAAAATTGGGGTTTCTCGAGACCTTATTTAGTAATGTTTATCTGAGTATAATTATAAATATTTGTCTGCATTTTATACTTAGATAAAATTACTAGACTTCGTGTGATGTCGAACATGTATCGAGATGATGATCACAATCATAGAGAAGTGATTCGACTGTTTGTAGTATAAGTCTAAAACTGTTCGTAGTCGTAGATGTATCGAGAAAGGATATCGATGCATCAGATAAACTATTGTGTGCTCTTCCTTCACCAAGTGTTAGTAGTAATGATCTCATTATCGTTTGATTAGGGAAAATCGAAGACGAGACATAGATGCTCATTGGAGAATGAGTTCACTGAACGACCCAACGAGTGATGCTACATAGATAATGCATATATACTGTCAATGGTAGCTTTCAAGTGATGATAGGCAAGCTGGTCCTTTGACTTGAGTTCATTGAACGAGCATATGTTGAACGGTGTCACTTAGATCTCTGACCTAAATTCGAGGCAGGACCTACTGAAAAGTCTTAAGTTGGGTGACATTTGAAACTTACGAGGGGGATGACCAAGAGAGGATCTGTCACTCCCGTATATGGGGAGTTAGTGTCATGGATCAGTACAGTCCTTACGGAAATCCTTGACCGAGTTATGTTGGATAACAAAGACAAGCTAAGAGCGAATGATGCTGATCGATCGCGAAGCTGTTGGGGGCTTGGTAGTCAACCATACCCTAGGCTTCGCAGTGGCATAGTGCTGACGAAAGGATTAAAACCGCAGAATTCATCATTGATATAGCCAAGTGTAGTCCCGACAATATTTATTTCAAGAGGCAGACCATGTAATGATGATACCGAATAAGGGACGGCAACTGCTGCTTGCGGTCACTGTCGTCAGGGGCTATAAGTTTCACCTGTAACATGGTCAGGCTATAAGGTCTTACATAGGCTGTGATCCTCATCCAAGTAGTAAAAGAAAAATGCATATGATGCATAAGAAATACAATTGTCGCAAATTTTGCGAATAGAATTTCGTCCACATATGATGTGACGCGAAAATCGAGCCTTAGAAAGCATAGAAAGTGCCCTAACAGGGGTCCGTGAATGTACCGGATCCATCTGTCTTAGCCAGAGCACGGGCCCAGGTTAACCGAGTGCAGCTCGGGGTTAGCCTGAGCTCAGCCTGGGCTAAAAAGCCTATGCTGGCTAAACCCCAGAGCTAGGATAAACCCAACGCCTAGCACTAGCTAAGCCCAACGCTGCCCGCTGGGCTGCTGGCCCAGCCAGTGCCCGGGCTAGGCGCAAGCCAATGCCCGGGTGCTGGCCCAGGCCAACACACGCACAGGGTCAGGCGCTAGGCACGCCTAACACGGGTTACGGTGTGGACCGCAGTGGGCCCTGGGACTGCACAGTCCACTGACAGCTTTGAGGCATTTTGAGGGCAATTTTGAGGGCTCCTTTGAGTAGTCAAACGACCTCGGAATTGAGCACTATTTATTTCTATGTGATCTCTGTTTGAAGATCTTCAAATGATATATCATTTTGCATCTTAGGCTTAACTGAGATGAAGAATTAATTCCTCAAGGTTTAGTCCTCGAATGTGGAAAAACTTGAGTTAATTTAGATTCTATGTTTTAGTACTACATCGTATGTGATACTCCATTGAAGGCTTATTTCACCCTATAAATAGGGTGATCCTCTTTCTCCTAAATATACACCAAGCCTAGATCAAGGGAGTTCATCTTAAATTAAGTGAGCAAACCTAGATCTAAATGTGACCAAATTTTTCTCGTTTTCATATTTATTCACTCTTACATGTTCTAGCAAAACTTGAAGGAAGTTCGGATTTGATCTAAAGCTTGAGACAATATTCAAGCCAAAGTGAAACTTTCTAGAGCAATTGGTCGCTTCTTGACAAAGTGTTGCATCACTTCAGGACGTTGTCCTAAGAAAAAGCTTTTGCAACTACACAATTTAAGATATGTTCTTTAAACTTTAAATAGCAGATTTATTTTAGATCTATCTTTGTGAAATAGGTTCGTCTTTCTCCTTAGATAGTAAACGGTCCTGTAAAGGGTTTTAAACATTTTTCCGTAGGGCGTTTTCATAAAAATGTGATTTTGTGTTCTCTTTTCTTCCGCTGCTTCCCACGTCTGTTAAGACTTATGCTAGCCGATGGGAAAAGCCCTCTGAAAGCATGCTCAACCCCATCACTTCCTATCTATTTCAGACACTGGTGGAAAACCTCGACCTGGCGAACCCCTGTTATGGTTCTCTGTTGCGAAGGTTCCCACATCAACAGAGAAAATACAAGATTAGATGAGAACTCAAACATTGTTTAATATCTCAAAATTCCCCTTATCATCTCTCTCTCTCTCTCTCTCTCTCTCTCTCATGTTAATCTCTTTTACAATCATATAAAATCCATCTCTCATGTCACTCTGAGAAAGATATATAATGCTGCAAAGAAACCATAATGTAACAATAACCACATTTAGGTTCTATTCTGCTTGCTAAAATCATACGTTTACAACTTTTAAAATATACAAGTGTTTTTATTTTGAAAAATTAGATGTTTGGTAACCAGTTTGCAAAAATACTTTTCAAAAAAGCAGAACCTAAAAAGCTACTTTTTGGAAGCTATTTTTTCCCGAAGCCAAAAACCCACACTCACTTTTCTTTCCTCCTATGTTTTCTTATGTATGATATCATCTATCTCTAACCGAATTTTTTTTATTTTTCTTTTCTCGGTATACAACTATAATCAAAACCACTCTCTCATGTTTATCAAATTTTATTAATACATGTTTAATTTAAATGTTTGCTTTTCTATAAGCACTTAGAATTTTAAATTAAAAGAACTTTTGGATTAGTCCTTTTTCAAAAGGATTTTCACAAAAGCAAAAGCAGCACCAAACACAACATTAGTGAAAGTCTAAATGAACACAGCCCATAAGCTCAAGCCACACAGACTTCCAGAGTCTAACCGGCAGCAACGGTGCGCAAAAGCCAATGGATGATCAACCAAATGTGAGATATAAAAGCTTGCTCCCCTCTCCCTGGGTTAAGCAATGACACTGAATATCAACTATCAAGTCTAAATTTCTTTGCCATCAATTTACGAGCATTCTAATCCTATAAGAGAAGCATGATGTCTAATTAAAATTAGACCGCTGAACAGAACCATTCATTGAATAAGGGTAAAATCGACACATTTGTAGCACTAAAAACTCGTCCGATCTTAGTGTAAACTGTCTTAACCAGAAACGTAAATCAAGACTAAGAAAATCGAGACATATCATGTAATTCCTTCAAATGAGATCTTTCAATGCAATACGAGTTTATGTTCATGAATTTAACAATAATATAAGGGAGACCAACGTAAATTTGCTACCCAATGTAAGACTGTATTCCATGCAAAGTGATCAAAACTATGTTTATACATAGATACCAAGAGAAAGCATAATGAGTAAAATAATTGCATCAAAATCAAGCAGTTAAAAGACTTGATAGTGAATGTCGGGAATGAATCAAACGAGAGTAATTCAATGTTTGCCTCAAATGGGAATTTTCAAGATGTTTCACAAAATGAGGCCCTCGCTTCCTCGTTTGTAGCATGGCTTTGTTAGAACTCAACATGCACCATAATGCTAGCTAAACGTGTATCACGGTAGAAATTACTTGAGTATAGACATAAACTAGAACAGCATTTGCAGTTATTCATCTCAATCTTGGATTAAACTCGATTCAGCGCAATGAATAAAAACTTCACATAATAAAATAAAACCAATAACAGATATGAAATATATATAGGATACTTTCTCATTTAATGCTTGTCGATACAAAATTTGCAACAGGAGATGATGATTTTATTATCAGAACTACAGATACACAGTTTTTTAAACAATTCATATAAGTAACCATCATTATTTAGAATACAGTTTCAGGCACCAGTGTCATGCATTAATAGATACTTACATACCACGCACTACAAACTTATATAGTGTAAGAAATACCAACCTCAACCTGAGCAGCATGAGGAATATTTATCACCATTGAAGGCTCTCTGCAGTTTTTGGCAAGGAAAATATAAACCCCTATCATAAACCTCTTCAGAAAATTTGATCCTTGCCTGGCACAGAACTGTGACTTTCCCAAGATATACGTTGTTCCATGCTCCCTTGCTTCCAGTAACTCTTGCAGCTCCTCTCTGACTGTCAAGCTCATCTTCGGGCTCTCAGGAGGCAACATGAACTGAACCCTCTTTCTCATCACCAAAGGCTGTTCACCATTCTGCAGTTTCTGACATTCAACATCTGCCGACATCTCACAGTTAGCAGGAAATTCGGTGGCTGCCACAGTAATTAAAGCATTACCGGTGTGAAGGCTCCCAGAAACGACAATTCGATCTTCTGGGGACCAACGCAAGGCTTCGGAGTTTTCATCATCCTGTGAAATAAATTCTCCAATACCGTGAATGATTTGATCCTCAAAGTCATTTACATCTCCAATATTATCACGGTAACCGAACCTCACAATGCATCGATATACCCTATACTCCTTTGGGCCCATCCTTCCAATAAGCAACTGCATGTTTGGAGGAACCTGGGGTATTGGCATGGATTTGAAGGAAACAAATATGAGAACCTCATGATAAGCTGGAAGATTCGTCACAAAGTGAGAGAAAAAGGATGGGATTCCCTTTGTTATGTCGGTGCAAACGAACCCGATGCCAGGGATTCTGGCAACTCCAAGGCTTGGGCCCAGGCTCGTGAGCCACTCAAGTGAAACTTTATTTTGCATGTCAGACTGGTACTTCTTCATGACTCCATAGTGCCAGGACAGCATGATTACCAAAACGATTTCTAAAACTACAATAAGGAGCCATGCACCCTTGTCAATGTTCAGAATGCAACCCAAGAAGTAGATAACCTCAATGGACCCAAAGAAGACCAGAAAGCATGCGGCCGATAATATCTTATCCCAGTACAAAGCAATGATCATTGACATGAAGCAGGTTGTGATTAGCATGCCAATGATTAAAGCAAGGCCTGAAAGGCAATATAAAGACTTCCACAAGGTCAGTAACAGAACCATGAACAAAATACAATTAAAAATGTAAAATATCCATTTACCTATTGCATATCCAATTTGGGAAATACTCCTGAAGGCAAAAGTGAAAAAGAGACAAAGCACCATCAAGGTCCAGTTAACGTCCGGAATATAAACCTGCCCATGAATCTCATTGGAAGTGTGCACAACTTTCATCTTGGGCCAACAGTTGAGTGCAAGACACTGTTTTATAATTGAGAACGTGGCCGTAATTGCTGCTTGGCTGCCCACTGCAGATGCTAGAAGAGATAGCCATGGGTAGACATGATGAAGACTTCCTGGACTTTCCAAGTTGCAGAAGACAGGTAAGTTTTCGATAATGTATATAGAGATGACGGTCATATCCACAATCAGGACATTTAATCACAAAGAAGAATGACTTACCAGGCACAGATGCCATAGGATGAGTAACATCATCTACTTCGACTTTCATCCAATTCTTAGATATATATGCAGCTTGACCCATGTAACACAAAATAAGGGAAGGAAACACAAGAAGGCTAAAAGCAAGCTGCAGAAGTCAAGTTCAGACACCAAAGCCAAAAACATTAGTGGAAGTAAATAATAAAAGCGTAATATCCCAATTTTATGACAGAATATTTAGCAAAATTTTGTAAAAAAAAGATAATGGTCGTATTATGGAAAAATATTTAAATTAAGGGTTTAATTATAATTTGAAAATAGTTTTGGTTTGTTGAGATACTATTATTAATGGAAGAGGATATTTATACAATAAGAAAAACATATCGAGTTAGTGGGTAACAGATACATATAAAATCAAATTCAATATGAACTAAATCTCGGTCTACATGGAAAACGTACACAAGGAAAAGAGGAAACAAAAGAACAGAAGAAGTACTCAATGGCTGATAAAAAGAACGAAAGAAAGAAATGCTAAGAGAAAAAAGAGAATATTCTAAATCAAGGTAAAGATCTATGATTTTATGATTGCCCTTAATATATTTTTATATATTACGTTGAGATAAAGTTTTGATGGAGAGGAAACCCTGTTCTACAATCATTGAAGCATTATTATTTTTGTTGAAGTAATGGTTGATCCTATGGCTTTTTAATGATTTTATTTAGATTCAGATTTATCTAAAGAATTTTTCTGAATGGAGGGTATTTTATTGGGAAACCATAAAATATATATGAAATAATGAGATATGTAGATAAAATTTTGAAGGTTTTATACGTTAAGGGATAGACATTGATATCTTACATATTGATTTGAAATTAGTAATTCCTCGAATTAATCGGGATCTTCTTACTTAACATCAGAGATTTAATTGACAAAGAAGACTGTCGCTGAGATCATATTGTTTGGTGGGAATGAATGGTTGGTAACGGGTTCATGCCTTATAGTCTGCAGTTTTTTTGTGTTCGTTATACATGAATATGTATTTTTATTAAAAAAAGAATTACAAGTCGATTTGATTATATTCTTCTTTGAGATGACTCGTACTTTATGGATATGGTAGTGTTCATGCTATCATTTTATTTCCTGTAAAAAATAATGATAAATTCATATTTTTGGTTTTTAGTCATACGACATCAGATTTGTAATTTTTGGAAAAAATCATGGATTTCATATAGAATAGGATGAGATGCATACAAAGGTCTTTTGGGGATTAATTAATTTGTCGTTAATGTATGCCAACCGAAAGAATATATTTCATTGCATTTTAATCTAATTTGTTGCATGCATCTCATGTTAATGTAAAGGTATATATCGAAAATTAAGTTATACCAGCACCCAATTTGTTTTCTCTCTAAGGGATATTCTAGCACTGAAGTTATGACTCCCAAACAGATAGTAAATGTTTATGACCATGGGATTATGTGGAACACCAAGCCAACTAGAGTGGAAAGTGTTGACCGCATTGAGATATGACCAGCTTATCTTTGATGGATGAAAATATATCTTAAACAGAATTCATCTTTTCTGCACTTGGTTCTTTACTTAGAATTTGTACGGATGTTGATTCATAAAAAAATAGTTTATAATTCATGTGTGTTTTCTGTATATGATTCTTTTGTTATGTGAATTATTGGGTTTGATACCACTACTTGCGAGTTATGAGCCCAACCAATTCATCTCAGCAATTGACAGGTGACACTGGAGTTGAATTTCAGAAGTTGAACTAAAGACACAGAGCAATTGATTGATATTATTTCAGTACGAAAGTGGCCTAAGGTATAAGTTTGTTTTTAATTTTAAATGGTTGAAAGAAATTATGTGCCTAAAGGTTGATGAATTGAGTAGAATAGATTGGCTATTTTAAGATTATATGATGATGGGAATAACTATTTTTATCAAAGAATTAGTATTTTTTAGTAGCAATTCCATGTTACCAGTATCAAATTTGGTGTCGTCACAAATATAATAGTTTCCAGCCCTAAGAGTTCCTTTTTCATTTTTATCTAAGGTTTGAATCAAATAGCATAATGAATTAATAAGAACTCTCCCTCCTGCATGAATATCTCAGAAAACACACAACCAAGCAAGGCACAGTTTACATTATGCGGAAAATCATTACATGTACTATGGGGGGAGAGATTCTCTCTTTAAGATCTAACCTTTTATGAAAAATCATAAATTTGCAATTAATATGGTTAATTTCTTAGTCTGGCATGTTGCATTATGGTTGGTTGATCTAATATTTGCATGTTGTATTTATTGTATTGTTTTTTCAAGAAGCCAATTTGTATATCTAATTTTTGTGTTTATCTAAGAGTCATGTAAACTACATTTGTCACAAGATCGTAATGATTAATATAACTTATTGTGTCAATCATTCCTTTGGAATTGATTCAGATAAGATTAAGTGGTGTAAGAATGATGTGAAACATTTAGATTTCAAGTTGTATACATCCTATGAATTCAATCCCAGTCCTGATTTCTCACATGAAATTCTACGTACCTGTTATGATTGGGGATTATAATTTTGATTCTTTATTTGCATATCATTGTTTTTTCGGACGATTATGTTAGAATTTGTGTCTTCCAACCTTTCGGGTGGTTAAAAGTGGCAGTATAGCAAGAAGTTTGACTCGATTTAATCACACGCTAGGTAAATCAGATGCACATATGGTTAAATATGTTAGGGTTCAAGACTCAAATAGCATTAATCTTTTGAATCAATATTTGTTTCACGCATATTAGCCACATCAATCTCAATTTGTGCGTGTAATTCCTTAGGATGGGTTTGCCGCTCCAACTGATTGATATATATGAATGTTAAAAATCAAATAACGATTAGGGAAAATGTTAGAGGAAAAGTGATGTCCTCTGCCTTGTATTATTCAATACATATAGATAACCAAATTGTAACTTCCCTAACATGTTTTAGCATTTTTCAATGTAATAAAGATTTTCATTTTCTGACTGTTATGAATCAACTATTGAGGGGAGAGCCCTCAGGTTTATATTTATAGGCAATGGGGAGAATACAAGATGGGTTTACAATGATATGGGCCTATCTCTAGGATAGCCCAGAATCTCACCCAACTACGGTTAAATACCCGTTCACAACACTCCCCCTTATCCAGCCATAGGTGTGGACTTTGCTCGTGAATGCTTCAGGATTCTGAGCGTAGAAGAGTCTCACATGGGGTGGATACTTCAGGATCCTGAGTTGGTGAGATTTGCCTCGTTAAAACCTTTAGCTATGGAAAACCCAGTGGGAAACCCCATAGTTAAGGAAAAAGAGTGCAAACGCTCTTTAACTCCCCCTGATTTGTACATGTGACTCTGCTCATGAATAATTCTGGATTCTGAGCGTCACAGAGGGGTGGATACTTCGGGATCCAGAGTTGATTTGATTTGTCTCGTTAAAACCTTTGGCTATGGAAAACCCAGTGGGAAAAACCATAGCTAAGGGAAAAGAGTACAAATTCTGTCAACTCCCCCTGATCTGTAAAAGCTCTTAGGCTTCCAGATCTCGTAGGCTTATATCATCACTCCTATTTACAATATTCCGAAAATGTACACAGATTACAAATTTTATCACCATCAAGCAGCTGCTGAGTCCAGAAACTCTGGAGAGGTGAGCTAAGTTTCGCCGCCTCTGATGTGGTCTTCAGACTATATGGTCAGCTCCACAGAACCAGCCTCTATCCCAGTCGTCACCGGGATGTGAGGTACCACCAGGCGCCCTCAAATACACCATTGGTGTGATTCTGGAATGGTGAGGATCTCGGAATTGATAGGATGATGTAGCCTTCATAAGTTGCTTTGCATATTTGCAGTAGATGGCCATCCCACTGTGGGTACTCATTCTGTGATTTATCAGAATAGGGACCGGACCTGTAACCTGCATTTGCACAAACATTGGAGGATGCTACTACATTTTGTAAGTCCAAATATTTCGACCCTTGGAGGAAGCGCAGAAGGCTTAACTCCGGTCTAATGGCCCTTTTTAGGTGCCAACTATCTCTGGCTGATGAGTTTACTGTAATTGCTATATCGGGACGCATGCAGTTAGCCAGGAGTGCCTGATTGCACTTAGTTAAGGGACTTTGGGACCAGTTATATCCTCCCCCTCTTCCAGCGATCGGAAGGGTTCTTTTTGTACATCCAGTAAGTGTACCACCGTAGGTGTACTTTGGATGACAATGGTCCTTTTAATTTCTCCAACGCACTTCTGGGCGTTTGTAACAGGATTCTATGAGCCATGACTTTATATTTGCCTAGGTCTTTTCATGTTCAAAGGTCAGGCTTGTACATGTAGTTCGGTTTTCTCTTCAGGAGATCCGATGAGATTTTAGTTGTCTCCAACTATGATCTCTAATCATGTTCTTTGCACAGATGCAAAGACAACCTTCAGTAGGAATCATTGACTTGTCAAGTGATTCTCTTGGTTGTACATTTATTTGTTATACTTATATTTCTTCATTTGAATAGACGTCCCGAAGTCTATTCAGGCATTTTAAGGAAATGTGGAAATTATCTTTACAAGATATCCACGAAGGTATGCCGTCACAACATCCAATAGCAGCATATCCATAATTTTCCTTCGCCAAATCGTAAGGTATTCGCTTTTGATAACTTAGGGAGACCGATGCATCATTTATAAGACATGCTCATTTGAATTTGTTCGATCCCTAGTTTCAGCGAAATTTTCCTTGGGCTATAGGTTGTACCTTATAGCATACGATTTTGTATTTATTTTTCTTATGTGTGCAATACTTTGTTTTATCCACAGGTTTGACACCTTTTTGGTGTCAGGACTTCAGGTCCGAACATTTCACGTTTCATAAGTGAGTCCAGCTCATCTTTTATTGCCATGTTCCACATTTTGGCCAATCTCTACGTTTGCCTTTTAGCAACGGAGTGTGGAACGATAATTTACAAACATCATCGCTTTTGCGATATATATGGCAATATGATACGTGAATACATTTGTCGACAATATATGTTCTATCTGTCCAACACCTCCCCAGTACGTACAACATTTACTTAATTTCACTTTTTCCCGGCAATTCCTCTACAGTGGATTTCGGGAAGGGTGATGGTGTGGACATGAGCTCATTGTCATGTGGTAGTATTGTCTTAAGGTCTCCAGGAGTTTCTTGTCCCAGGAGCCTGGTGGTCTGCCTCTTTTCTGTTGAGGATCAGCCACTTCTGCTGCTGGTGGATTGCATCCATTCTCGGGGATGTCAATCCTAGCTGGAGTTTTTGCAGCAGGGATGTGTGATCTGACAATCTTCTGGTTGTCAATAAATGATTCCGGTAATTGGTAGACAGTGTTCTGTATGTGGAGGATCTTCGGGATCTCATCTACACATTGTATTGTTACCGGATCATAGTGGGTCAAACTTTTTGTATCCCACGTTATAATTTTCTTCGAGCCAGATTTTCTAGTATCTGGGCCTATTTTTGGGAAACTCGTCTCATCGAAATCATAGTCTTCAAGATGTGCCTTAAATGCGTCCCCCGTTTGGGGTTCTAGGTATCTTATAAGTGAGGGTGAGTCAAACCCTGCATGGATACCTAGGCGACGTTGAGTACCGTCTTGGTCCTCGTTGGTGGTGCAATGGGGATTTAAGACTGCGCGACCGAAGATTCTCAGATGAGAAATGTTCGGTGGCATTCCATATGCAAGTTGCATTGGAGACTCTGACCTCCAGAGGGTCTTATTTTCATTTACGATGCAGCATGCAGAGTTTGCATGTCCCCATGCATCCATAGGTAATCGGGATTTAATGGACGTTCAGTCCATTGGAGTCTACTTTTCAGTGACTCTGCCGACCCATTTTGGGTATGAACATGCGGCACTTGTATGTTCATTTTCAATTCCCGTTGATTGGCAGTACTCTTGAAAAGACTGGGAGATATATTTCCCAACATTAACCAGACTTATTTACAACATTTTATTGTCTGGGAAATGTGCCCGCAACATTTTTATTTTTGTGCCAATAGCTTTGGAAAAGCTAAGTTGCGGGTCTGTAGTAGACACACGTACGAATATTCTGAGGATGCATTTATCAGTACAGTGAAGTACTGAAATAGCCCACTAGGGGTGGTGGATTTTATCCACATCTATCTCCTTGTATTCTTTTTGAGGAAGCGTGGAGATTTTTTTTCAACTTATCGTGTAGATGGCCTTGCAATTAGTTTTCCCTTATAGTAAGGAATGCGAGGGATTTTTTCCCTTCTGAAGAATCTTCTGGTTCTTCAAGTCATACCCATAGGATAAGATGCGATGCATCATTACAAATCCAGGGTGGCCAAGTCCATCATGCCGGAGTAAAAACTCGGCTGATGTCGGGCACTTCAGGTGCTCCGTTTAATTTTGCTTCCTTTCTCCGAATCTTCGTATGGTGGAGGCATATAAGGCTCTCAAAATGTTCAAGTGTGGATTTTACTCCTTTTTCTTGAGACGTAGCATACGGTAATAATTTTTTTTTCATTTACATTTGCTGTTTCCAAGTGGAATCCGTTGAAACGGATGTCCTTGAAACTTAGAAAGTTTCTTTTGGAATTCAGAGGGATTAGTGCATCCTTTATTTTTGTGTCGTTTGGGGGCAACAGTGTTGCATTCCCTGGATCTTCAATATATCCCTGATATTGGGCTTTGTATTGAAAGAGATCGTACGTGTTTATTGTCTACTAATTATTTATGAGAGCAGTTTCAAAAGATGAAACATAAAGGCACATGCATATTCAGATAGACATATTCATTTATTGTCTACTAAAATTTTTCAATCAAAACAGATTGCGTAATAAAAAGCTCTCATAACGTGAGATGTTCTAAACAATTTGCTAAGATAAAAGTAAAGGCTAGTCAAGCATGTCATTATTTTCGAAGTCGTCAGCTGAAAAACTTAACTAGAGCATCAGAGGTCATCAGGTTTGTTTCAGCTTTATTCTTCTTGTTCTCTTTATACAAATCCTGGAGATGATGTGGAGTTCGGCACACTCTGGACCAGTGGCCTTTCATGCCACAATTTTGGCACTGGTCTTCCCATTCCCTCTTGGGTGGGGGTATATCATTTCTATTTTTGTTATTTCTGTGCCTCGTGAACTTCCGCTTACTTTCATTATTTCGCTGCTGTTGTTCATGGCCCTTGGCTTTTTTCTGTTGACCCCCCTTCTGTGGTCTTTCTTTTCTTTTATTATCCCTCTTCTTTTTGAAGGAAGAGGAATGGTGAGCTTCTGGTAGAGGGGTAGTGCCGGGAGGGCGCATATTGTGAGTGGCGAGGAGAAGCTCTCTGTTTTGCTCGGTCATGAGTAAACATGACAGCAGCTCAGAATACTTGGTGAACTTGCGTTCACGGTATTGCTGCAAGAGTATCGCATCTTTTTCATGGAAGGACGTATACGTCTATTCCAGCGTGCGATCTTCTGAGACTTTTTCACCACACAACTTCAGGCGTGAGGTGATGCTAAAAAGTGCTGAGTTGTACTCAGCAATGGACTTAAAGTCATGTAGTCTCAGGTTCTCCCACTCATATCGTGCCCTTGGGAGTATAACATCTTTCTGATGTTTATACATGTCCTCAAGGGCAGTCCATAGCTCAAGTGGATCTTCGACCGTAAAGTATACAGCCTTTAAGGTTTTGTCCACATGGCGGCGAATATAGATGATGGCTTGCGCCGTCTCTATATCGCTAACATTTTCTTTTTCAGTCTCAGCAGCGTTTGAGGGACTTTGTCCGCAGATGAAACTTTACATCTAGCTACCAGCTTAGATAGTTTCTACCTGATGCTTCCAGTACTTCGAAATTAACGCTTGCAATATTAGCCATTTATCTAGCAGAGCACAAACATGCATGAATTAATCAGAGAAAACATTTTCACGCGGAGGCAATATTTAACGAAAAGCTAAATGTGTGGATCGGCCAGTCCCACAAGAAATAGTCCAAAAAAGTCCACAGTCCAAATTATACAAATTTGCAGCTTAAAGAAAATGAAAATACAACTTTGGAAACCCCATGGGTCTCATATGATATCTCCATCTTCAAGCGTGGCCTCCGTCTCCATGGAAGTTGGTCTTCTTTCTTTGACATTTACATAAATTCCTCACTACAATTTCTCTCAAAAATAAAAGAAAAGTGCGGGAAATAAACTGTGGGACTAAACGGCCGATCCAAAAAACCACATTTAGCAATTCATGCAGAAATATTGTGCTCATCAACATTTTCATCAGACATTTTCATCACAGGCATCACATGCATTTAATATTCGCAGAGATGGATAAATAATTTAAACACTTAATAATTATTGGACCACTGGGCAACGTCATACACCGTTAGGTTAGGTTACTAACGGCAGAGCGGTCGCATGATCTTCCTAATTATTAAGTTTTAAATACAATGCACAACCACGCATATAATATCCAACAGAATATACCAGAGATGCAAAGCATGTAAATATGATTTTTGTAGAAAAAATCATTACAATGCAAAGGTTGTAAAGTAAATGGGTTTAATCAATTAAATTGATTAAGAGCCCAAAATAAACATTTTCTTTGTCAGAGGAAAAAGTTTCCCTCATCATCCCAAAAGCCCCCCCCCCCCCCCCAAGAATCCCCAAAAAGTCTTCGCCTGTCCGATATTTGTCCCGTAATTTACCATGATTTTTCACGAATATTTTGCCCTTAAATCCCCCTTTTAAATTAATTTTTAGGCTAGCAAGTTGCCTTTTAAGGCTTGTTAATAGCCTTTGCATCCCCCAATTTTTTCCTTTCAGATAAAACAGCATGCGGGTCTGAAGCCCGCAGTCGGCCTATGGGCTTCAGGCCCATAGGCTTTTTTTTTTTGAAATCTGTGGGCCTGAAGCCCACAACAGGTCTGTGGGCTTCAGGCAGGCCCACAGACTCTGTTGTTTTTTTTTTTGAATTCTGTGGGCCTGAAGCCCACAGATCTGCTGTGGGCTTCAGGCCCACAGATCTGGATTATTATTTTTTTGAAACTTAGGGTTTCATGTTGGGGGGCCCGGCGCCCCCTGCAGGGGGGGCGCGGCCGCCGGGGCTGCCGCCCCCTGCAGGGGGTGCGGCGGGGGCCGCCCCCCTTGTGGGGGGGCGCGGCCTCGGGGCGCGGCCGCCCCCTGCGGGGGGGCGCCCCCCCCCCCCCCCCCGCAGGGGGAAGCGGCCTCAGGGGCCGCCGCCCCCTGGGGGGGCGGCGGGGGCCGCCCCCCAGGGGGCGGCGGCCTCAGGCGGGGGCCGCCCCCTGCAGGGGGGGAGCGGCCAGGGGGGCCGCCGCCCCCCCTTGCAGGGGGGAGCGGCCGGAGAGGAGGGAGGGGGGTTTTCCGGTGAGGTGGGGGGATCCGGTGGCGGCTAGCCGCCGGAGGGTTCAAAATTAGGGTTTTTACCCTAAAAGTTGAGTTTTTGGGATGAAAAATCCGTTGTTTTCAAGGCGACGATGAATCCCCATGACGATCTTGCGAGATCTAGTGGAGGGGCAATCATACGTATGATTAAAAATATCGTTTTTAGTATTTTTACCTCTATATCCGTCCTCCGGATATAGCGACGGTTGCTCGAAGCCCTACGCGGATGACGACCCTTGATGGAGGAAGCCTTGCACCGCGCTCGTGGATCTCCCGTCTCGCCTTCGCCTTCGCCTTCGCAACGAACGGAAAGAAAATTTTGTGGAAAAAAAAATTTTAGAGTCGTGCTGATAACGTGTTATGAATCAACTATTGAGAGGAGAGCCCTCAGGTTTATATTTATAGGCAATGGGGAGAATACAAGATGGGTTTACAATGATATGGGCATATCTCTAGGATAGCCCAGAATCTCACCCAACTGCGGTTAAATACCCGTTCACAACACAGACAAAATTATCCTAAACAATTTTTGAAATTTTCAAATTATATTTTCCTTATTTTTCTATTGTTTTTAGCGTAATCCGTTAACCGAACCCAACTCGCAACCTAACCTGAACCTAACTGTTATACCCATATTATAAACCAACAAAACACTTAACACTAACTCTAATCTTTGTTCTCCCCCGGCTCACGAGCCCAACACCCTCTTTATATTCTCTTTCTCTCTCCCACACTATCGCCTCACGCTCAACCATCACCCTCCTTTCTCTCTCTCTCTCAGCTCAGTCTCTTTTCCCCTTTCGCTAGTGTTCACATTCACCTGAGCCGTTGTCTGAGTACTCACCCGACAGTGCTGATGCAGCCTTCGTTAAGCTGTCACTATTATTACCCGCCATTGATCTCAAAAGATATGCTTTCTAAGATATATTTGAGATAATTTAATAAAACATTGCAAATTCTTTTAATTAGAAAATCATTATTAATCTTGGGTGATTTTTGTGAAAGAAAAGTATCCAATTGGATTAAGGAATTTTAACTAGGATTTCTCTTAGAAAATTTTGGGGAAAGATTTGGATTATCCCCCTACCTGACACACGAGCCAACCGGGCCGGAGCATGCTTTCGAGGATGCCTTACACACGAAGCCAGAGCTTGTCACCGAGGAGGTCGCGCATTGGGACGAGGACACAATCATTCATGAGGATCCTGAGCACTACCCTCCCCCATTAGATTTTTCGCATCCACCTCACCCTTCCACTGACGCTGAGGACCATCCCATAGAGCTTATGGCTCCCATTCAGGGAGATCTCTTTACCCCCTTGTTTTTTGCATTTGATTCCCCTCATGTATATGATATTTATTATGATTCCGATTTTGATGACTCATTGTGCCTTTTGCAGGATACACATACATATGATCAAGAGGCACGATGGGACGTATACGAGGAGGAGAGCAAGGAGTTATCACCCATGGACGTATATGTCTATGATCAGGAGGTGCATTGGGATGCGTCGACAATAGGAGAGCATGAAGAGGACCACGAAGCGTTATCTGAAGAACCTCAGGCGAACAACGAGGAGTTGGTCGACGTGGTGCACGAGAGTATAGATTTATTTCCAGAGAAGTGTTGTCAACCATTCGTAATTTTAAATATTTATGTTGATGACCCTCTTTGGAATGCATTTATTTTGGGGAAGAATTATCCATATAAGATTGATGCGGCTTATCTCTTGCAGGGTACAAGTAGAGTCCTTGGAAAGATGGTGTGAGCCGTATTGCACGAATCTGATGGAGTCCGTGGAGACACGCATCTGGCGGAGTCACGGAAGGAGCAGTTGGAGCAGTTGCATGCCCCAACGAAGATACTATATCCGCCTTTTGCTACAGGTGGTATCAATCCAGTAGTGTAGTCGTAGTGTAGTTTTTTATTGCTTTCAATAATCTTGAATCCTCTCGACAGCGAGAGGACTGCATATGGTTATTTCTTTCTTAGTTTAGATATCTTGAATAATTTACCCCTATGATGTCGGCAACAACATTTTATGAACCACATACCATATGCTATATTGATTGCATTCTACACATTATTTATGCCTAACCATTTTGCTCACCACCATCTCGTTAAAGTGAAATCTTACTTTCTTATTCATTTGTCTTGATCTCGATTAGTGAAGCCGTGACATTTTTGATCGAGTCATTTGAATAGGATTGTTCGGTATAAGCTTGAGGGGAAGGCGCTCGCAAGCATCATTGCATATGCATGTAGTAGTATTAAAATTTCATGTCATTCATATCATCATTTTCCATCCATCCCCCCTCATATTTATCATTGTTCATCATAATTATCTTTTATGATCACATTGAGGACAATGTGTAGTTTAAGCTTGGGGGAGTGCATTTCCATGCCATCTAGTTGCATTAGTCGCCTTTTCACTTTATTTTTAGGATTTCTAGAATTTTTTATAATTTTTGCATAATATTTTCGATTTTTCATCTTATTTCCCCTTTATGTGTGTTCATGCATCATATTGTGTGGTTATTTTTATTTTCTCTTTTCCTTTTCTCTTTTAGACTAGAAAAGATTTTTCTATGATTGCACTATGTGGCCACGCACACTTGACAGATTTTCCTCCCACACTCACGTGGCATTTTTCACGGTTTTCTACGCTTCATTTTAATATTTATATGATGGATTTTGTTTTGAACTTGAGCTAACTGATTTAGAGTTATTTCCTTGATTAGATTACCCGTTCAGTTTGCTTTTCCATAGTTGAGTTCACTTTTCCACAATATATTTTCTCGAAACAGTTAAAAAGAATTGAATGAATTAAATATGAAAATGAATGAATTATTTGCATGATTTGAGTGATAACTAAGTATGTTTCTTGAATGAGTATGATTCAAGAGAAATAGGATTACCCATGAAGCTTTAGTATTGATGAGTAGAAACTCTGATACCGAGCTCATGTCTAGATTCTATGCTTTTTCCTTTTCTTTTGTATATAGTCAAATAAATGGTCAAAGATCATCTTTGCATTCCATCGCGTTTACGTGAGTTTGCAAAAATCACAAAACTACAAAAAATCAAACAAATATCATAAATAAAAGTCCTTGGGGTTCCTTGTAACCTGATGCCCTAAGATCGTCTAATCTGGAATGCATAAACCGCTCCTTACACTCCATTGCGTTTACGCAAATTTGCAAGCCAAAAAGCCAAAAAATAACAAAAGATATAAAAACACAAAAATTTCCATATCCTTGTCTCCATTTCTATTTAGAATAAAGACATGGGCAAAGTTAAAGTTTTTCTAGGAGTCGAGAAAGAGTCTAGTGCGGTGATCTCCTAACTTCAATTGAACTCATTATTTCATATCATGAACAACAAAATTATATCTTGCATGCTTGGTATTTGATAATGATACATTTACGATGGATAGAGAATCCGTTGTGGATGTTGAATTTAATTCTATGAATTGAGTATATTGTATGGTAGGCTATGATAGAATTTCTTCTCTAATTTCATGTTGATGTTGAGTTCTTTACACTTCATTGAAAATCTATGATATATGCATGATGCTAAACTAGAAAGCTATGTGTGGAAGTGCATCCTTATTTATTGCTCAATTGATGTTGTGTGTATTACATGAGATGAGAAAATGATCTTGTCAATTCTCTTCTTTGATCTCTTTTATTTTATTATTTTTGTCTCTCGGTGAACTTCTTATTAGTCTTCTTCGAGGACGAGTAAGAGGTAAGCTTGGGGGGATTTTGAGATGCTCCTATTTTGCATGATTAGTCACATATCATTATGATGCATTTCACCCTCCATTTTCTCATTTCATACGCTTTTATACAACTATTTGGAACTATTTGACTTTGAGAGCGTTTTGTTGTATTTCAAGAATTTGGAGCAATATTGGAGTAATTTGGAGTTAAGGGGATGATCGGCGATGCAGGAGCACTAAGAAAACTCATGATGACACGTTTGAGGTACCGAAGAACAAGGCCAAATGAGAAGAAGAGAAGAAGAGAAGGAGAGAGGAAGCTTTCCTCATTGTTCAGAGTTCCCAGTTCACTCGGACCAAGTGAACTTACCCACTCGGTCCGAGTAGTCGAGGCGAAAAGAGGAGCCATCAAGTTAGCGGCTGAAGGGCAACTCGACCGAGTGAACTTCCCACTTGATCGAGTTAAAATCAAGGCAGAGCGTCATTTCCAAGCGATTATGCAGCTTCTAAGCTCGACCGAGTAGACATGTCTACTCGACCGAGTGCCTAGGGACTCGATCGAGTGACCATTTGTTCCAGCTTGAGAGTCCAAGGCATCAGATTGAAATCGACCAAGCGCGAAGGCCACTCGACCGAGTTCAACCGCACTCAATCGAGTGAAGCGAAACACCCAGATTTCAGGACAGCCTCTCACTCTTTTGAGATCTGTTATCATTCCAGTTGGCAAAGTATTTTTCTCATATTTTTGGTGGATAGTAGACTTCATGACGATTTCAACACCGCCAAAAACGCGACAAACGGAGGTTGGATGAAATATGTGGAATTTCTATAAGATGGTGCTGTAGTGCTGGAATCTGTCACTCGGCCGAGTGGAAATCCCACTCGGTCCGAGTCAACTCGGGCCCACTACTTAAGTTGCGGCCAGAAACTGATTTGGGCCGAATTTCAAACGGGTTTTACTGGGGTTTTCTAGGGTTTGAGGGGACTATATATAGAGCTTATAGCCGTCATTGTGAGGGAGATCTATCTTATTCTTTGGAGTTTTGTATAGACTTTCTTTGGAGGCTATGCCATGCCTTAGGCCCCCTCCCTTGTATCAAGCTAAGTATTATGTTCATTGAATCTATTTCGATGTTTTTATTATGCTAGAAATGTTCTTTGTTATTTTCATATCTATTGCTATGCTTGAGTAGTTCTATTGTTAGGGCTAGGTTGAATCTTATTGCTAGGGCAACATATTCGATGGGGATGGTGATCCAAGATATTGGCACCAAACCCATCTCGATTTGGGGATTCTTTGAATGTTGGGAACTTAGCCTTGGGAAAGAATTCGATCACAATCGGATCTAGGAATTGACAACCCTAGAACCCTCGAATTGACATCTCTTGGTGGTCGATGAACTCACCCTAGGATAAACCCAACAATCAAGTGTATTCCATAGCGTAAAAGATGATCCACGATGGTTGCATCGATGCGATCCATTATATTGGTGCCGCTACAACGTAGCTAGGAATTGAGGAAGTCGTAGAGTTATATTGAGGTTTGCTATTATCAGGAGGTGACGGGAATTCGATAGACGCGGTAATTCACGATAGTGGCACTCGTCCTGAGAAGTCCCCTCACGTCCGAATATATTTGTAATGTCGTCAATCTAGGTGCAGTGATCAACGATAGTGGTACCAACCTTAGTCATTCGTTACACCCCTATATTGCTTACTCGATGATCCACGATGGTGGCACCGAAGTAAAGAGCCCGCACAACATATTATCGACTCGTCAGACGATTTAATCCTTAGACACGTATGAGCTTCATTCCGTGCCCGAAGCAGTAGTGAGGATACCGAAACACTAGTGATATTTCTCTCATTTTTTTTCTCTCAATTTTATTTCTTTATTTCTTTGTGAGGAGTCAGTTTGCAACATCGAGTGACACGCAGTTCACATCCATCACCATTACGACACTCCATGATCCAGATCCACCAATAAAACTCGCAAGTCTAACTCAACCTAGTACTATATAGGTAGTGTGGCACCGTCTCCCCGTGTTCGATACAGGCTCACTGCTGTACCGTGCACTTGCGGTAAGAAGACATCGTTTTCGGAGTTTAATTCTGGGCCGATCAAGGATCTCGCCATAATCAATGAAGAACCATTGTGCACAATCGACAGACATCTTCAACTATAAATATGTGAAATGACAACGTAAGAAAAATTCAGACTCCTAAGGTACGAGAGACCTGATACTCTGTCATTTTACTTTCCACTCTTATAATTCTTCCTCCAAATAGCTTGTGGTGACTGACTCGAGGCGAACCTCTGTGGGTTGATCTCGACAGCCCCAAGCCTCTCCTTAAGTTCTCGTTCTAACTTAAGAATCGGAGGGGATTTGGATCGAAACCCAGATCCGACCCCCCTAACGTTCCTTTGTGGTGTAGGAGATCAAGACACGACCCGACAGAAAGGTCGAACGACAGCTCCCGTCGACAGTTGTCTGAGGATCGACCTAACCAGAGGGTCGAACGACTGTCGTATCCAGCTACGGGGACAAGCAAACTTCCCCACT